>PGSH02013834.1:0-72041 GCA_002915635.3 Ambystoma mexicanum
GTGAATAGGTGAACAGATGTTAGTTTTCCAGAAGTCTAGCGCCTCTGTGGTCACGGTGAAGAAATTAGATTTGTTACTCTGCAGAATTTTAAGCTTGGACAGGAATAGCTTGGCATATTGATCCATGCCTGTCCTGAAGGAATGTTTGGATGTCATTGAAGGATTTTCTTGAAGTCTGCAGGGTTGGACTGTAGTCTGGGAACATGTGGGTAGGGCTCCTTCACCCTGGCCAGCTTGAAGATCAAGTCTCTGTCCCACTAGTTAAAGACTATCAATGATAGGTCATAGCAGTAGTTGGGTATGGGCCAGGTGCTCTGTGTGCCTGTTCGATTTGAAAGTGGGCTGAGAACACCAGGTTGCTGACTATCCCTGGCATGTTTTCCCCAAAAACAACTTCAATGGGCCTGTTGGTGTAGATTCTGGAAGGGCAATTATACAGACATTGTTACGGCTAGACCCGTTTTCGAGGTCATCATTTTTGGCTTGCACACGCTTGGGTTTGTTCTGCCGTAGCTTAATGGTGGATTTGAGGTGTTGTAGACTGTCTTGCATCTTGGATATGCCTTGTTCTGCCTCAGTTACTCTGGAGCATAATTTTTCAGTTTTGGCACTGCAGGACTTGGCAGTGAGGTTATCAATTTTATTATCTATGGAAGCAATGCTTTCTTGCAGTGCGTGTAGGGAGGCGGAAATTGAGACGGTAGCGACAGGCTGCTCCAATGTGTAGTCCAAAAAGAGGCTATACAATTCAAAATTATCAGACTTCAGAGGAGTTTTCTTTGTGAAGTGTGATGAATCTCCAGATGCTGTTGCTTCTTCCCTAGGGGGAGCCCCTTTCCATAAGCCCGGGGAGGTGAGGCTGCTACCCAAGAGTCCCCCTGTGGGTGATACTCAGCACTAGATCTCATTGGGAGGGAGATCGCCTGTGGGATTGGTGACGACACAGAGAGAACGCAGTATCCACATACCCCATTTTACCATAGCTCACCTTCCTCACCAACCCACACCAGTACCATTCCTACTGTTCCCATATGCTTTTCTTATACCGCCAGTATAGGAAGTAATAAGAGGAGGAAGATTAGGGACAACCCGATTAGAGTCCCCCTTCACAATACAAAGGTGAAGAAGAGCTCTGTTAACACCTGGGAGACTGATCCATTTAGCACTGGGACGAGGAAGAGTAAGGACTAAACAAATAGAGCTCCCCTTCCCAATACCAAGACAAGGAAGAGCGTTGTTGACTCCTGGGAAACTGGTCCATTGAGTACTATGACAAGGAAGAGGCGTGGAGTACTAAGGAGTACCCTGTGGAACCAAAGTGAGTGGTCTAGACAATCTGATACAGTTAAACTTGGTTTTGAAATAAAAAAAGGGACAAAGGGCTTGGAAAAGGAGGCAGACCTCCCTGGAGGCAGCAAGGGCCGGTTCTGTGTGCATGGGAGAAATGAGCAGGACGCCAGAGAAGAAGCCGAGAACTCTGGAGTCGAACCCTGGTGAAAAGATGGGATGGCGGGTTGGCGGGTTGGCAGAGGCCGGCTTCAGGCATCCGAAGATCTTGAGTAGCAGAACCGCTACAGGGAAGAAGATTGGTGCTGTGGATCGACCGCAGACCAAACGCCCCACGGCAGACTGCAGGCAGCCAGAAGACCCAGAGAACACTGCGGACCCAGAGAGAAGGTACGTGGGTTGTGGGGAAGGCGCCGGGGCTCCAACGAAAGGCTTGAGAGACTGGAAAACCCAACAACATTGTGAAGATAGGGTCTGGGACCCAGAGATTGAAGAAATATTTAAATAAAATATATGATCTGATTAAAATTTGGATGGTAGAGAATGGCCTAACGCACAATAAAGACAAAATGCAACTTATGTTCGTAGGTACGGAAAAGAGAGTGGTCAAATTAGGACCTGCATACAAGTCCTTCATGCTAGCAGGCTGTGAAATTAAAACTAAGACTAAAGTTAAAACATTTGGGATTCATGTAGACCAAAACTTGAATATGCATGCACAAGTAAGCAGTCTGGTCTCTTCCACCGCCTACTATATTAAGCTGCTTTCCCAACTTCACCCCTATATCTCTCGAGCCAACTGTGAAACTGTGGGTAGATCTATTATCTGCTCCAAAATTGATTATTGTAGCAGCCTCTTGGTCGGACTCAATAAATCAGTATGTTCTAGACTCCACGTCATACAGAACAGCACCATTAGGGTTATTACTGGTCTTGGTAGGAGAGACCACATATCTAATGCCAGATGTGACCTACATTGGCTCCCCATCGAGGCCAGGATTGAATTCTGCCTTATGTCTATCACACATAAATGCACAGTGGGCTCAAGTCGCACATACATGAAGGAAGCTCTGATGGATAAATCCAGCACGAGGAACCTTCGATCTAATAATACCAATCAACTCAAAATCTCTAAATGCACTCTGACTCAGACCTCCAAATGTGCCATCTATATGGCAGTTCCCAGGGCCTAGAATGTCATTCCTCCTGACATTAGAGAACTGAGCTCCACAGCCGTGTTCAAGGAAAGTTTAAAGACCCTGCTATTCAGATAGTTTTCCTGACGTTTTCCTTAGACTGGTTGGCCTGGTTTTCTTTATCTGTTCCGATTGTCTGTTTGTATGTAGCATCCTTATGCCCCTGGGTACCCAGGTGTGCGTTACAAATATATTAAAGTAAAGTAAAAGAGAGTGCAAGTCTGCGACCCACACCCATAAAACATCTTTGTTTTTCCTCATAGTCACAGTACCTGGCAGGACAGTATACCAGGTTACCTGCGCATGCGAGCCTGGGACCCGCACCCATAAAACATCTTTGTTTTTCCTCATAGTCACAGTACTTGTCAGGAGAGTATACCAGGTGGAGTGTGCATGCAAGTCTGGGACCCACACCCATAAAGCATCTTTGTTGTTCCTCATAGTCATAGTACCTGGCTGGAGAGTATACCAGATGGACTGTGTATGCGAGCCTGGGACCCACACTCATAAGAGCATCTTTGTTGCTCCTCATAATAATAGTACCTGGCATGAGCGTATGCCAGGTGGAATATGCATGTTAGTCTGGGACCCAAACCCGTTGAAGCATCCTCATCGTTCTTCATGTGTCCGCCAAAAAGGTAGTATGCTAACCCCACCAGAAGATCCACTCGAACAACCAGTCTATCGTCTTGAGAGACCTAAGAAAATGACACAGAAGAAAAAATCAGTTTGAGTATAAGCTATGCATAAATCGCACCATGTCTATGGACACATGCCGCAAGCACAGCTCCCCATTCGTTCAATCTAGAATGCAGCTATGGCTATGTCAAATCTGGTCTAGCAGCTCACATAGCTGTCCGAACTGAAACCCCCGATGTGCCTCAACACCTCTTCCATTAGTGTACAGCAACAACATACGTAAGAAATTCAGTCTAGCTGGGCACACACCGAGCCTCCTGCACTAGCATTCTACCTCAAACCGCCAACAGCACCCACCCACGTGCCTGAATTCTGGGTTGCTTACTGGGGCCCAGCCACCATTGCTAGGTATTAACCTGGCAGAATGCACACATGCATCTTAACGTCAACTCTTAGGGCCTTATCACGAGTTGGTGGGTATCCCGGTGGTAATACCACCAGGATACTACCCAACGTTAATTGTGTTAGCGCCACCTGATGCTAATACCGCCAGCAATAATTGTGCCAAAAAACGGGGTGCTAAATGGGATTTTCAAAGCTAGCAGAAAGCTGGAGGTAACAGTCCATTTAGCACCTAACTTGTGATCCGGCCAGCCCTTAAATGCAGCACTATTAGCAATACCGCTGCATTTAAGGGCTACCGCCCAACTCGTGTTCAGTCCCTTAGTTTCTCCTATACACAGACCTCGGTCCCCGAGGGCGTCCCAACCACAAAGCTCATGGAGGCCATACAAATATGGAAATAGTGCTATATAAATGACGACTACAATACAATATAATACAATACAATAGTCACAGTACCTGAGAGAGAAGGGAGTCAGGTTGGCTGTGAGTCCCAGAGTGAAAGCAAGGGGAAGGAAATCATTATCCTTGACACATTCTTGTGAACATTGTTCATCGTGATAGCCAAGTGGGAAGGCGGGTTGTTTCTGAGAAGCCTGAGAGGGACCAGGGGGGAGAAGCCAAGAGAAGGGAGTAATTCTCTTGGCAACTTGAAAAGTCCAAGAAAGACCAGCGGAAGAGAATCATTCCCCCTGGTATTCTGAACATTGAAAATCTGAGAGAAACCAAGAGAAGTGAGTCATTCTCTTGGCATCTTGAAAAGTACAGGAAAGACCTGGGGAAGAGAATCATTCCCCCTGGCATTCTGAACATTGCAAATCTGAGAGAAGCCAAGAGAAGGGGGTCATTCCCTTGGCATCTTGAAAAGTCCAGGAAAGACCTGGGGAAGAGAATCATTCCCCCTGGCGTTTTGAACATTGCAAATCTGAGAGAAGCCAAGAGAAGGGGGTCATTCTCTTGGCATCTTGAAAAGTCCAGGAAAGACCTGGGGAAGAGAATCATTCCCCCTGGCATTGTGAACATTGCAAATCTGAGAGAAGCCAAGAGAAGGGAGTCATTCTCTTGGCATCTTGAAACCTGGGGAAGATAATCATTCCCCCTGGTATTCTGAACATTGCAAATTTGAGAGAAGCCAAGAGAAGGGGGTCATTCTCTTGGCATCTTGAAAAGTCCAGGAAAGACCTGGGGAAGGGAATAATTCCCCCTGGCATTCTGAACATTGCAAATTTGAGAGAAGCCAAGAGAAGGGAGTCATTCTCTTGGCATCTTGAAAAGTCCAGGAAAGACCTGAGGAAGGGAATCATTCCCACTGGCAGTGTGGACATTGCAAATTTGAGAGAAGCCAAGAGAAGGGAGTCATTCTCTTGGCATCTTGAAACCTGGGGACGATAATCATTCCCCCTGGTATTCTGAACATTGAAAATCTGAGAGAAGCCAAGAGAAGGGAGTCACTCTCTTGGCATCTTGAAAAGTACAGGAAAGACCTGGGGAAGAGAATCATTCCCCCTGGCATTCTGAACATTGCAAATTTGAGAGAAGCCAAGAGAAGGGAGTCATTCTCTTGGCATCTTGAAAAGTCCAGGAAAGACCTGGGGAAGAGAATCATTCCCCCTGGCATTCTGAACATTGCAAATTTTAGAGAAGCCAAGAGAAGGGAGTCATTCTCTTGGCATCTTGAAAAGTCCAGGAAAGACCTGGGGAAGAGAATCATTCCCCCTGGCATTGTGAACTGCATTGTCAAAGCCAAGAGAAGGACACCAGTCAGTCTGACACTGAGAAAGTAATGGTAAACCCAACCCTGTGAAGTTACAAGACTTCCCTTACCTTTTGTATTGGAGGAAGGCCAATCGTAAAGGATCTTTTGAGATTTCTGGTTTGAACCTTTATGAAGAACACGTTCTTTTCATCTCCCCCCCCACCAAGTGAACTTTTGAGGCATTGTCCAGAAGAAGTGAGCCATTCTTCGGGACCAAGAAGATCACCTCCTTTTACTTAGTTGATTTAGAGTATAAGGGAAGGGAATAAGTTTCTGACACAACGGTGGACTCTTTGCTTTTGACAAGACCTCCTGACAGAATACTTAGTTTGTTTGAGGCAGGGAACTTCCCTTTAGAAATAGGGACAGGTAGGTTTTTCCTTTCCTTTGGTTTCATTAAAAGTCTCTAACCAAAACCATACCACTTGTGTCAGTCTCCAACCTCTCCACCCTGACAGAAACTATCAGTTTTTGCCTGCTTCTTAGATAACCCTGATTTACTGGCCATCCTGCGATAACAGGGGTCTATGGGCTTCTTGGCACTCAAATTATCTGGAACTGTGAAGGTTCCCACGCAGGTGATTTCACTTCAGTGGCTTCATGTGTAGCACGTGGCTTGGCAAGAAAGGCAAGTTTAAAACGTAGGCCATCAGTCAATGGCTAGCGTTGGCCTGATCTGCTAATTGAGGACCTGCTCCTGGTCGGCCGATGGGGGAGAGGGTCAGGGCCTTGTGTTTGCTGTCTGCTGGCCTAAACCACTTGGGCCAGTGAAGGCCTTTCAGTTCCTTGTCGCTCCGCTCCTTGTGTCTGGATGGAGCGCTACAGCTCAGTGCTCAGTGTAGTGCAATGGTTTCTGCTTGCAAGACGGGAGATGCATTGTGCTCCGTCTGAGATCCCCCGGGCTCGGCGCCCTTCACTTTATATCCGTGGTGTGGTCTTACCCCTTTAAATATATGCGTGATGACTTTGCCATGACTGCAGGTCAATAAAAGGAGCCTTAGCCGGCATGTGCCCCAGAACAGTGCAGACTCCAGGAATGGCACTTCTGTCTCTGTATCTCATTAGTCGGCCTGCAAGGGGATGCCGTGTGAACATGGCGCTGCATTTAGTTTGACATATGGGGCAGTAAGCCCTCACTGTGGAATCCCAGGCCAACTGACAGTGAAGAGTAAAGTGCTCTGCGTTGGCGCTGGAAAAAAAGAAAGAGATGAGAAATGAAAATAAGTCACACAGCTGCCTGCTTGTGTGTGTCGTGTCCTGGCAAGGACACAGTTAACAGAGCCACGGATCTCTGTCACATGCAGCACATGGACAAATTAGAATGCGCGAGGCACGCACATGCACAGCAGGGATCCCGTGCAGGAGTTCAGTTGGCTGTGAGGAGAATAAAGCAAGGTTAAGCTACCAGAGGCTCCTGTCGTTATTGTAGGCCTGGGTCTGCCTGTGTGTGTGCATGGCTGCATTCTCCTTGCACACATTCTCTCAATGAAGGATAGCTGTAAAAGAACCCATAAAGACTGGACAAGGGCGATGAAAGTGGGATCTTCTCTCTGAAAAAGAAGACCCTCATAGTGACGCACGCTGCAAACGAGGTTACGAAGTGCTGCCAAAGTCATCCAATCGCTGGGATATCAGAAGGTGAAGATGCATGTAGCGCAGCAGCCTTTCCCCGGCCTGGACGTTTCATATGGGTGACCAGCAAGCCCTGGGGCCACGATGGGAGAAATGGATCCGGAGGTCTGAAAACTATTTGCATGCCCACTGACACAAACGAGCCCGACAAGTTCGCTAGACAGCTGCTGGTGAATCTAGTGGGGGATGAGGTAGAGGATCTCATACCTACTTTCCCACGGGAAGACGTCAAGACATATGAAGGCCTCAAAGAAGCGTTCAGCAAATACTTTGACCGGCAGCGCAACATTGATCACGAGAGGCACACATTCACTGTTGCTTGCCAGATGGCGGGTGGATCCATGGATGCCTTCGCCGCCCGCCTTCGTAAACTGATGGCAAAGTGTGAATTCAACAAATTCACGAATGAGGAGGCCATTATACTAAGGATTATAGGAGGATGACTGTCGTCATCATTCAGAAAGAACAACTCTGCACCATACTACAAATGGATAGGACGGAGTCTCGAGCATATACCCAAGCCTCGCAAATTGAAACCACCAAGACCCCTGGAAGAGAACAAGCATCAGGTCTCATCAGCAGCTCAATGTAGGCTTACAAGCAGAAATGTCTCCAGAGGTTTCTATTCATCGGGGAGGTCCCACAGATGTGGCCTCCCATTCCCTCATAGGGAAGGTGTGAAATGTCCTTCTTTTGTACAAACCTGTGCCATGTGTGGCAGAGACAGTCATTTGGCGGTTGTCTGCAACTTTTCACCTGAATGGTCACAGGGGTACAACTCCATGCCTTACAAACCGGAGACCAGCATGCTCAGCACTGCCCAAGGAGAGATGCCAGCACAAGGAGGGACCTCGTAAGACATGTCAGGCAAGTGACAAGAAGATCTCCATCGCCCTCGCCATCTACAGAAATCTCCCAACTGGATTACATGAGGAAAGGAGTGACAATGTCATCTGAAAGCGACATCACCCTACTAGTAAGTGATCACCAGGCCAAGTTCCTCATTAACACAGATGCCACCCTAAACATCATGTGTATAGTTAAGGGCGTCTGACCTAAAATTCTGTCAGTGGGAAGCGAGAGGGCCGGTGCGGAAACAGAGGAAGTTCTTCACAACAATCTGCTACAAGAAAAAATGTGCACAAGCTGAATTCCACATACTGCATGGGGAAGTCCCCGGGAACAACCTACTAGGCCGTCCCACCGCCCTTGAGATGGAGATCACGGCTGTGACCTACGCCATGCAGCATTGACTGTCAGTCACACAAGCGTTCCCAACAGAGACGTCATTTCACGAAAAAATGCCAGGGGTTGCAGAAGAGACACCACATGACCCTTGACCTCTTATGACACCACAGGAAGTGATGTCATTTGACCCCAGCCCACGGTGACATCACAGGAAGCAATGGAACGTGACCTTTCACACCTTGACAAAACAGGAAGTGCATCACATAGCATTGTTCTTAAGTACACTACGAAAAAATATGGTTAAGATATCACTTTAATGTTATATACATTTCATACAAGAATGGATCCCCATATGTATCATTAATATCAGTGTATATAGGCCCATATTGCTAAATTAATTGAATGCAAGCAGATGTCGAAGGCCAAATGATAATGGTGTGCTATTATATAGCACTCTTAAGCGCTTTATATAGAACAAATATATATACAATATCACCCAACCTGTGTTGGTACTCATTTATCAACCTCAGAAGGATGAAAGGCTGAGTTGGTCTTGCCGGCATTTGAACCTGCAACCGGCAGATCACACACACATGGCAGCAGCGAGCGCTGAACCCACTGAGCTATCTTACCGGCTCTATCTATCTTACCAGCAATAGTAAAATAAGCAATTACATGTCTGAATGTTCTCAATATCAGAAAGCAAATAACACTCTGTAGTGGCTACCATTACACTGGGAACTGAGATTTAACAGCAGGCCAGTTCATCTGCAGGTCTGGTGCAAAGTTGGCCACATGTCAAGCCTGCGTGGATCTACTTTTCAGGCTTCAGGGGTTGGCAAAATACATACCATTGGAAGGGTTCATAACTGTGTATTAAAGAATTTAGAGTAGTACAGGGAAAGCAGTGCACTCACACGGCACCCCGTACTCTGGGCACTCGGTACCTCTTACATGCAAACAAACATCCTGAACAGCATGCCATGGAGATAGGAAAGATAGACACACTGCAACAAAGCATTAATTGTGGCACAATGAAATCAAGGGTCACTTTATGTGCTATGGCCAAATATTTCTACACTGTACACAGGCTTTTAGGCACAAGGATTTGTCAAGTGACTGAAGAAACCGAGATGGAATGTCTTGAGATGATCGTAACAGAGACAGTGGCAGAAAGAAACATGCTATAACTGCAACTTGCGAAAAGCTAAGTACATAGTCCGAAATGGATGCTTATTCTACTCTAAATGCTTTTGGACATGTTTGTCTGCATTGTGAATTTGAGGTGTTTAAGAACAGACTAAATCAGTGACTCACCCCCTGAAGTGTGCCTGAAATAAACCTTTAATGAGTCTAGCAATTATTGTATAGAATTCCAGAAAGACAAATTATGTGTTATTCCTATTCTTTCTTATTTAGGGTCACTGCTCAAAGTGTTACAACTGTTTTTTAAAGAGGCCTAAACAAGAAAGCCAGCCGTTCCAGAAACAAAGGGCCACATGACACTGTCCACAGCCCAGGAGCTTCAATTTAAAAGGGGTAGCATGGGAGACCGCAAGGGTAGCAAGGTAGACCTCAGAGGTCACCGGTGCGACCCCTGGTGACCCCCAAATGACGTCCCTGCTTCCCAACATTGTTTGAAGGCATCAGATGCCTTAAAAAAGACTCTGTGACACTTCACATCGATTAATCCATACCTCCTGTGGCTCAGCAATCGAGGAGAATACTGACTGATCTGCAACCGCTCGTGGAAAAAGAGATACAGTGCTTGCTGAAGGAAGGCATAATAGAGCTGGCTGATAGTCCAACCCCCTAGGTATGCCCCATAGTTGCTGTACCTAAGAGGGGATCCCCAGACAAGATACGCATATGCGTGGACATGCAGCAAGCAAATAAAGCCATTGGGCACGAAAGACATCCTGGAATGCAACTGAATGACATGGACAGCCTGCTAAACGAGGGAAAAGTGTTCTCCTAGCTTGAATTGAACAAAAGCTATCATGACAGACCAACAGTCTTGATACATGACTCCTTTTCCCACACCGATTGGGCTCTTCACATACAAGAGACTCAGCTTCGCATCGGCTCGGCAGCTGAGATATTCCAAGAGAGCGTGCAGAGAGTCAATCGTCATGTGAGTAACTGTTTCAACTACAGTGATGATATCCTGGTGTTCGTAGCCACCTCCGCTCAGCATGATCAAGCTCTTCAACAGGTCTGCACAGCGCTCGTGGAGGCTGGTCTGACACTGAATCATGACAAGTGTGCCTTTCATAACTCTCGCCTTAAATTCTTTGGACACATCTTGTCACATGAAAGCATGAGCCCTGACTCAAGCAAAGTGCCCGCCATCTCTGAGATTTCAGCTCCCAAGGACGTCAGCGAGGTCAGGTCCTTCCTAGGGATGGTGGGCTATTGCAGTCGATATCTCTTGGATTTTGCGTCCACCAGGTGCCCATCTCAGAGAACTCACCAAGCAGGGCAGGGTATTTCGATGGTCACAGCAATGTGAAGAGGCATTTGCAGACATAAGTGTTAGGCAGAATCCTGTGCAGTTCCCTTGGGGAGCACTACAGAAGATTAAGACTACAGGTATGAGCAATAAATCCCCTTTGGTATCAGTCCGCACCACAAAGATTTAGTTGGTAGCTGTGGCTAAGCAGTCAGACTTATCTCAAGAGGGAGATGAGCAGTATTCAGGGTTTACACAATAGGGCTATAGTGCTATGGCACAAGGAAACACTGACCGAAGCTTTGTATTAAAAAGAATATATATATTTATTTTACACACTTCTAGTTCAACACATAAATCACAGTTAATAAAGCAAGTTAAATTCAGTCAAGAAAAGTATACACAATTCCCTAGTTAAATTGTAGACAAGTTTGAGCAAGAGTGAAAACTGAGCAAAACAGAACAGTGAAAACCAAACACAAATGGCACTCTAGCAATTTCTCACAAGGGAGGGAAAGCACAAGTTATACAGAAATATCTTCTCACACACCCTAGTAACACTTCCCATAAGTTTGTGAATAAGTTTAAGCAAGGCAGTACTTTAGCATAGAGAATACTTACATGAAAACCGAGCAAAATGGCACTTCACAAGTTTAAAAAGTGGGAAGGAGAAGGTGGTTATAAGAAGTAGGTGCACCAACATAGTTCTAGTTGAGAAGCAATCTAGAGAATGCAGTTCTAAAAATTTAACTAGAGTCAATAGGCCTGTGTCAAAGTCAGTGGTACAGGGCAAAGGCACCAGGAGCAAAATGTTCTTGTAGCTGCAGTCAAATCTTTGGTTAATGATTTCGAAAAGGTGGATGCAGAAGGTGAAAAACAATGTTTAGAAGATAGGGGCGGCCACCCAACAGGTAGGTAAAGGATTTAAAAAAACCTTTAGCACTACCACGCGAAAAGGGCGGCCTGGTGGAACAATGTACCTTAAAATGAAGAAGTGGCTCCTGCGGTGGTGGTTGTTCCTGGTAGTTCCTGCAGTTTGGGTGATCCAGCAGAGGAAGAGGGACTCTCGCCGTGGAGGAAGGTTTGAGTTACTGCACTACCCAGGGATGAAACCAGTCGCGGTGCTGCCCGCCGAATAAAAGGTACGCTCCTTTAAATCGCGGACCGGGTGGACGGTTGCCTGGCTATCCGGTCTCCGAGTACAGGGTGATTCGACCAAGGCAGGTCCAGGAAGGCGATTGGCAAACTGGTTGGCCCCACCAGCTCAAGGGAAGAAGGCATTTGCAGATGAAGATCTTCTCTCGTCGTGTGGAGAAAAGTGGTGAGACGCTGCAGCTGGGCCTGCCTGTGTGTGTGTGTATGGCTGCATTCTCCCTGCACACATTCGCTCAGTGAGGGATAACTGTAAAAGAACCCAGAAAGACTGGACAGTGTGTAACAAGCGGGCTCAAACCTGCAGTGTTCCGAGGCCACAGGCAGTGACTGGAGAATGCTTTTAGATCACAGCATAGGAAAATAAAAAAAACAGCATCTGTGGGGTGCTCTGAACCGCTGAAAAGTTAAGAGGAGAGAGAGTTATGTGCTCCGTACAAATGGTCTTAACTTCCCGGCCATATGGCAGCATTTTGCTATTACCATAGATTTATCCCCAACCTTTTGGACAAAACAGCCCGGCTGACAGATAAACTTAAGAATGTTGAGCCCCAGAAACTTTGTTGGAATGACGAGGACGAGATATGTTATAACCTCTTGAAAAAGAAAAAGTTTGTCTTACAGATGGAAGCCTCCCTTACGGGGTTAGGAAACGTCCTGTCCCAGGTTTGCGATGAATTATAACACCCCATATTATTCACTAGTCGCAAGCTGTACCCACGTGAAAAGAATTACTTTGTGTTGGAACTAGAGGCCCTGTCTGTCAAGTGGGCCATCATCCATCTTAGATCCTACCCATTAGGACGAAAATTCACACTCCTTACATATCATTCTCCCCTAGTTTGGATTAGCCAACACAAAGACTGCAACCCTCGGGTCATGCAATGGTTTCTAGACCTACAACCCTATAGTTTCACTGTGGAACACCAAAAAAAGGAAAAGATCAGGGAAATGTAGATTTTATTTCCTGGTTCCCCTGTGAAACAAATGTGGCCACATCGCATGGAGGAAGGGTATGTGAGAAACATGAAGGTGTCTCCCTAGATAGTCCCCAGGGATCTGTCATCCAGGTAGCCAAGACACGGCCATCATTTTTGGATCCAGTTCCTGGGGGCGGACCAGTGAAGGAGGATCACCTGGATTGGGGAGGGGTCCTCGGGGTGTGGGAGTGGGACACCAATGGGTGAGATGCTTTATCCCTCTTCTTCTAACACCTTTTCCCCATCCTGCCAGGTAGGATACTCCAACACTGTTCCCCCTCTCCCCTTTTTCCAACACGAACACTTTTGCACACCACGAAAACAACAGACTAACACCAGAGCCGTTTACCTAATATGTCCCAATACACGAGTCAGGTAAAGTCAGGCAATTGACCAGAATCACACACACCTGACAGCCCTTTCCCTTGCCCACGGGGATAAAAGATGGAGCACGGAGAGCACTTGCGAGTAAGACAGACCCCACGATGAGACAGCTATCCCAGGGTGGCAGTTCAAGAGGAGGAGAAAGGCAGCGAGAACCGAAGGGGTAACAAGGAGAGAAGCGACCTTGTCCTTTTCGACCCAGACCCGTGAAGCCTCAGTGGAAGGAATCATAAAACCGCAAACAATAGCCAACGTGTGTTGACAGCAGATGTCAACGGTACACAGTGCACGCCTATGATGAGAAGCAGGACGGAAAGGGATGCCTGCTACCATATCGTTGACTCCAGATACAAAGAAAGCAAAGCAGTTCATCACAGCCGGTGAGTCGAGGGGAGAACCGATAAGAAACCGAACTGTGTTGAAGGAAAGTTGCAAAAGACAAGTTAAGTTAAGTTCAATGAACCGTTAACATTTTAGGGGAAAACCAGCTGCAGAAGTGTCCAGCACCACGTGGGTGCTCAGCGAGAGTCTGTGCTTGATTCTCCATTTTGTTGAAACTACTAATACCAGAAGGCCTAAGGTGAGCCACAAGAAAGAGGTCAAAGTGGTCATACAGGGGTCTAGCAAAATCCCCTGTACAGTCAAAAGTCTTTGACCGGCACGTAATTGGAAAGCTAAGGGAGATGAATCCTGCATACTGAGAAAGAGAAAGAACTATGTGAATGGCAAGAGTGAACCCGATGGAGGGATGTCCACAGTGAACTGTTTAAAAAGACATTAAGATTTGTGAATGCCAAAGGTGCAGTTGATCTGGGAAAAGCCGTTGTGAACCCGACAGAGGGAGGCTGCTATTCGAGAGGGGTCTGAGCCCGGAAGAGAGGGACCCAGCAGTGAAATGTCATCACCTAACGTGCATACGGAAAGGGACTTTTTGTTTATTTTGTAGGCATCAGGTCCTCGGAGGCAAGAGCCTTTTGTAGAAAAGAGACTTAACCACCAGAGGTCCTGATACCTGAGAATGGAACTGTAGTCTCATGTTGGGAAATCTTGAGCATGTGCTGTGCTCCAGAGTCCCGCCGTGTCCCGTGCTCAAAACGTGGGGAAGGGAGACCCCTGGCAATCACATCTTAACTTATCATTTGTGAACACTTCTTTCTTTCTTGTGAACCCTATCCCACACTCTTTTCTTGTATTTAGTTGTAAGGATTGGCAATAGTTTTTTTTTAGTATAGGCCCTTTTATTTGACAAGACACCACTAGGACTGCCTTCTTATTATTTGATGGTCGCAGCTTGCTCCCATCTTAGATCGTTTATCTCACCCATTATAAAGTTCAATAAACACCCTTGAACTGCGATCACTTTTGTCTGTCTTTACTGTTGCCACCACAAGTTCCTAACACTACCTTCTTTTAACGCCAGCCTCTTGCTTCAGCCCCCACTCTACTGGCGGGCAGGATTTCGGTAGATGTGCCACACATTTTTGCCTCCCAGAGATTAGTTTGTATTTCCTCTGAGAGAAAGACCCAAGGACGCGGTATTGTGACTGATCCTTCGTGTCCGGCCTATGTTTGATCCACAGTGACTTGGTGAGACTCCGTAGCAGAACAATTTCTCCATATGATGTGATTTGTTTGCAAAGTGGACTCAATCTTTCCAGAGGAAAACCTATCACATGGGAAACACCCGGCCAGATGCCCATTCCAGCATTGAACCACACCAGTCAATTAGTTAGGGCTATGGTGCAAAAGTGCATGCAGGAGAGCAAGAACCTAGACACGCATCTCTGCATGCCGAGACTCTCTTACAGTCTACTACCCACAAATGGGGAGAACGCTGGAAAGTCGCAGGACATCCTGTTCCTGCACAGTGGTTCCCCTTGCACATGCTTGTCCAAGATGACGAGCCAAGCTTAAGACAGTGCTGGGGTCTGGGGAAGAGATGGGACAGAGAGAAAGTCTCCTCCGTGGCCAGAGCTGAGCATTAACAGAAAGTAACCAATCCAGTAGAAGCACACGAGAAGGCTTACACCTGCAGCCAGTGGTGGAACTGAGCGGGAGCGGTGCTCCTCTACTTTTTTAAATTACCTTTCACAGCTCCTATACTTTTATTTTAAATAGAAACCGTTCCGGAATGGTTTAGTTTAAAAATAAATGTGTAGGAAGAAGTTGAAACTTGCGCTCTCAGTGCCCTGCATTGAACGTTCCCTTAAACAGCAGGTGCATGTGTTTGGGGGGGTGTATTGTGTGTGGGAGGGAACGTGGTGATGGGGTTTGGGGAGAGCGGTGATAGGCCAGCAGGGAACATAGTTCCACTACTTCTTTTCGTACACTTCGACCCTGCCTGCAGCCAATTAAGCAGGGGTAGTTTGCAGAGCCAGGTCCTTACATAAGGGAATGTGATGAATCAGTGGTGAGTCCCCCCAATCCCCAGCCTGGGGACCTCCCTCATGTGGCAAAGCGAAGGCAGATGCTTTATGATCCCAACCCTTGGGGTGGTGTTCTGGGGGAGGATCACATGGGGGAGGAAACATGTCAGGAGGAGGGGGAAATTCACATGTTTAACTTTCACAGAAATCCTAGTCTTTTGATGGCTTATTGCAAAGCAGAGAGAGTTAAGAAAACTAACTTTGTGGTTCGGGACTTCAAGTCTCATAATTCCCTTAGTACTGGGTCGTGGAAGAGAGATGCAGAGGAACAAAACTGTAGTAAGCGGTTAATTAGTGGAGATTGTCCACACCTGAGGGAGACTGGGTGGTTTAAATGGCCCCCCTCAGGAGCAGACTAGGGAGAGAGAGAAGCTGGAGAAGCCAGAGATGCTGAAACCAGAGAAGCCGAAGCAGAAGAAGCAGTGTACGCTGTGCAGACTCTGTCTGCAGGTGGAAGCCAGATTACCAGAGGTAGAAGACGCCAGGACCACTCAGGGTTCTGAGAGGGTCGGTTCTTTTCCCTATCACCTTTGCAGAGGTTGTGCAGCTGAAAGTGGGCGTGGTGGAGAATGCAGAGGGATCTCCTGTGACTGGGTTGCGCAGGAGACTTGTAGGAGCTTGGAAGCTCCAAGCTGGTGTGGTGGCAGAGAGCGTAAACCCCAAAAACCATTTGGCAGATCCAGGAGAGTCACAGAAGCTAACGGCCAGTGAGCACCGAGCAAGAGCGCCTGGTGAGTTTCCCACTTGCCAGTGGTACCGAAGTGCTTAAGTGTTGCTCGCGTGTGCCAGGTCAGCCGTGTTGTCAGCGTGTGGGTGACAGAGGAGCTGCTACGGCATATTGAACTATCAGAAAACCAGAGAGTTGGCAGTTAAGGAAACAAAGTAGCTGTGATATTCCTTTTGTGAGTTTGTGGAGATGTCAACAACCCGGTAAGGAAACAATATTAAGAACTAAGACATGCAAGCAATGCCAAAGCCAAGAGAACGCTAAACCTGGGCAATTTGAGATCCCCAAACATTGCCAAAAGCCAGAGGGAAATAATATGAATCCCAAAAATTGTACGAAGCGCTGCTTATATGTTCAGAAGAATGTGCCTAATCTCATCTCTCCTTGCCAAAGCCAAGGTAGCCACAGGAAAAGATTGTATCCTAGCTACTGTGTAACTATTGATGCAGAAAGCAAACAGGCTGCCCTTCTAAAAATGAGCAATCTAGAGGGAGATGAGCAGAGTATGCAACAGAAGACTTATGTCATGGTCATGAAGTCAGGGGCACAGGCATTCAGGGGTCGCATGCACAGGAGACGTGGGTGGACAATGTCTTGGTGCCTTTGGCACCAGGCTCATGAACAAAAGTAAACAAGAACATCCATTTAACACCAAAAGCTTTTATTATGGACATAGCACTTCAGATGCATTAACCTTGAACATTCCATCCATTAAGCAGGATGCATTAACTTTCAACATTCCATCCATTAAGCAGCCCCAAGTGTATTCTTGTGTGTGGCTGCTAATGGATTGCCTTCGCACGTTCTCACTCTCCAGGAGTGGCAGGGTGTGGCTGGTAAACCGGCCCTAATGGGGGCGTGCCCACGATCTCAGCTATATAAGCTGCCCCGATCCTCAAGACAGATGCTTTGCGTTATTCTGCACTTGCAAGCAGCGTAACGCTCCCCGTCGCCTGAGGTCAGACTTACCTTTGAAGATCCTGCTTCCTGGACATCCTGCTTCCTGCCAGCATACTTACCAACTGGGGGAAGCTGTTCTTACCTGTACATCTCTTCGGCGAACCAAGTATTCATCTTTACACATTCTGGCGCACCAAAATCTTCATCTTGGCCCCGCAGCATGACACGCTTCATCGTCGACAGCAGCGCCTGCAAGGAAAAACAGAAGACAAGGTAAGACATCAAAAAAACAGTCAGTTTAAGGTTGCGCTTCGCCATACATCGTGTTTTCCTTAAACCATCACTTACCTGCTGTCGAACATTGTGGAAGCATCCATCTTCCATTTGGCCGCGTCTCGCATCTCACAGCTGCATTGAGGCTGCATTTCCATCTAAGGGAAGAAAACAGAAGAGAGACATTATTGCGAGCATAAATAGGAGCAACATATAAAGACATTAAACAGAACGAACAGCATCACAAGAGCTCAAGAAAGACTTACCAATCATAAGGAGAAGCATAGTCGCAGCTGGACTGGACTAATCCTTATCAGGGATCAGTGAAGGAACTAAATCCCATTTGACGTGCCCCTGCCAGAAGTAGCAGGACGGAGAGCTTATCTTCCATAATTCACAGGAGCAGTATCACCACGTATCACTGCTCACAGCTTTTCTACTGAGGGAGAGGCCTGAAGAGGGTGATTCAAGTTCAGGGAGGGCTGCAACCGTGCCCCAACGCCTCCGCAGAGACCAGGTGAGCGTAACAACTTAAGATATTATCCTAATCACAATGTTGTTATTGAAGCAGAAGGGACGGAAAAGTGGCAAACATGTTGCCTTTCTGGAATGAGTTATCCAGGGGGAGATGAGCATCGTTTGCAGAACAGTCCTAATGTGGATTCATGTGAATGTTGTATTACCTGAAAGCTGCTAACATTTCTATAGCAAAGAAGACTGTTGACGTTGTTGTTCTAATTTACCTTTGAAGCACTTTTCTGTTCTGCTGGTTGAAGTAGACGGGCAGGTGAGTATACCCGTAGGGCAAGAAGTGATTGCCTGGAAGAAACCTGGTGATAGCATAAGCCAAGAAGCAGAAGGTGCAAGTGTTGAGGAGTGGTACTAATAAAGACTAACATATTGAAATTTGACGGTTGCTGAAGAGTTGTAAAAGTTGGCTGAAGAAAAGTTGAAATTTCTTCTGCAGTTAAAGTTGCGTTGAACCATCCTGACCAAACTATTTGTTGTTGCCACACGTCTGATACAATTCTTATTCCAGGAGGAGTGAGATTTTATGACTTTCTCAAAAGTTGTGGTGAAATGTCCTGATCAAACTAGTAGTTGTTGCCACAAGGGTGAGACAATTCCTATCCCAGGAGGACTAAGAATGTATCCATTTTTTGTGGTACTTTGTTGAGGCAACCAAACTTTGTGAACTTGAGTACAAGAATTTAAGAACTGTTTTGGAATTTTTTGTTAACTTGGATTTCCTTGGTTTTTCGATTGAATTGTGCAGAAGACCCTGGTTTTGATCTGGGGCGTGGGGTGGGGGAGTTTGCCCAGACCTCGACAAGAGACATTGCTCACACTGTGTTCCAGGTTATATGTTACCTATTGTTGTAGAATTGAATTGAGACATATTTCCTTTTGTTGTGTAAGTGTGAGAGTTAGATATCCTTTGGTTAGAGTGCTCTCTTTAGTTTATTTTAGGAAGAGAAATTCTTGTTAGTGTAGGGACAGTGAGGCGTTTATTCAACCTGTTTTACTTACTAAATAAAATGGCAAAAGTTGAAAACTCTTTACAAAGTTGTCCGCCTCACATTTCTGACCCCTTCACAGGTAGCAGCTGGCAGCTGTTCTGATGGGTATGGGTGCTCAGAGAAGGTGTTCCTTTGGAGGAGGGTGGAGGAGAGAGCAGACAAAGCAAGAGCATGGGGCCTGGAGCTGGACAGAGTATAAAGATGATATGAACAGAGGAAAAGACCCAGGGGAACTGGTTGAAACATCACATTTACAAATCTGGTGCCAGGAGAAATAGCACCAGTTTAAACACTGTGCCAGGTGATGTCATGTGCATCAAAGGTTCTGTGCCAATAAATGTCCCAATGGAATTCCTGTGCTAGAAAACAAAATGATACTGAAACATGTGCATTTATTTATTATTATTTATATGGCGTCTTTATCCGAAGCAGCCAGTACAAAATAAAATGCCAAATTCCACATTTTTTAAAATTTATTTTTTATTAATATAGTGTGCTATAGTTTCACAAAGAAAACTTTTCACACTTACATGATCAAATTCAAATTCACATATTTCACTTAAACATTTTCTACCATACTTTAAAATTCCATTTACATAAATAATATTCACAATTCACAACAACAAATGTAAAAAACATAAGAGAAAACATAAGAGAAAAAAAAATGGACACAAACGGAATACACCATAAAGGGAACCTAATTCATATTACACAATTATCTGATTCACAAAAACATCATGTTCTTAAAGTTAGTGATGCACATAATCTAACCCTCCTAATAACAGATTTAGAAGTTCTAGTCTCACACATTTACTAGAATTAAATTTCACTTTTTTTTGTCGCTGTTGTAACCGTTCATTTTCTGAATAAGTTCATCTTCAATTTTAGCCAAAAGCCGAGCCAAAGCACACATAAAAGCAATGTGAGGATTACTCATACATTTCTGCCATAACATTTTGCAATAGTAAGTAGAATATCCAACATTTTTATCTCCCAAACATGTGATTCTTTCATTCTCAAAAGGCCTGCAGTAGATGACCAGATGTTTTATAGTTTCTTTTTGAAGATCAATCTCACAAAAGCGACAGGTATCTGATTCAAAGTGCATCCATTGACTAATCCGTTATTTTGTGTGTAATTGATTTAGTCTGAAATGCATGTAAGTTTCACGTACTTTGCTATCTTGGAAATTCCACATTAAGCACCCAAAAGTATTTTTGAAAGATACATTGGTTGCAAAGCCCTTGGTGTGCTGATTATTATTATAACTTTACATGAACAGTTGCCACTATTCTCTAAGAGTCTACAGGAGGCAACCAATACTCCTGAATGGCTTCCTTCCCGAGGAACTTTACCATCTAACAAGTATTTTTAGGGAGGGCGCACACTTATTATTGAAAAAAATAACATTTCTCCTGCAAGAACACTTATAATACAAATCTCTAAATGCTAGCAGAACAAATATATACATTTTGCATTGAATGAAAAGATTCCCTTTTCGTGAAACCGCCAACAGCCGACACGTGTTTCGAGCCTTGCAAAAGCTCTTTCTCAAGGCTTCTTTAGTGTTCTTGTAGGAAGTTTGGAATCTTTGGAATTTCTTGCTTGTTATATCTTATTTTCTTACTCTTTGCCCACAATTGTTGTTTTCTTGTTTATTCCTGGTATGAAATCTGTACGCTTTTATATTTCAATTTAGTCATACGTAATTTTATACATTTGCCATAATAATAGACAGTATAAAGCAAATATGTTTCTAAAATGCAATCAACAGATTTACAATTAAACATAAGATAACGACTGAGAAATCAATTAGAGTTCAGCACGTAACTGATATTTACGAGATTAAAACCCAAAGCTTTGTTAAATGGTCAATTAAATGAATGTCATTGCCCGACATGTAATGGTCCCAAATGATCAGAATCCAGGTTCACATGGCCATAAGCCAACAAGGCCTTCTGCGTAATCCGGGTTCACATGACCATAGGCCAACAAGGCCCTTCTGTGTAAATAGCTGAAACTTTCACAATCATTAAGTAAATGCTTAGCACATTCCAATAATTTGTTACCCCAGAATCTGCAAAAAGTGTAATATTCTGGTTGTGCCATTTCTAGAACTCGTTGCTCCCCTAGAGGTTACGTGATTCAATTTCCCTTTGTATTCATCCATGGATATTTGTTTTTTGGCAATGAAATGAAATATGAATGAGTCTTTATCCGTTTCATTCTATAGCAAACAAATTCAGCTCTGATCACGTTAGTTGCTGAGTCATCCAAAATGAGTTCAGAGCAGGTGTCTTGGACAGAATTCTTGACACATATTTTGTAAATGCATATGACTCACATCAGCTGGAATGTTCCACAGCCTTGTGCTCCAGTCATTTGCAATACTAAATAACTGCTCAATCAACTGCCTCCTCTCGACATGGATCTAAGGCCTGGAAACCGTTGACAGTCCAAGATAACAAAGAAGAGTCCAGGCCGGCCAGACATTTGTGATAATTGAGATATCCTATTGCGAGCATAGACCTGACAAGGCATAGATTGAATTCCACAGGAGAGTTTACCAGTAGCCTAAATAAAGATGTTAATGCTTTGCTTGTCCAGTTCTCGACTAAATTTATGTGTCCAAATTTCAGCCCGCTAGGTCAAAATTGGGACAATTCTGGCTTTGTTAGCTTTCAGTATTGAGACAACAGAATAGCCGCCATGTTTATATGCAAAAGCTCTAAGTTGACCAACATGTTTCTCAACTGCAAGCTTGGTAGTGTTAAGCTGCGGGGTCCATTTTAACTGGTGGTCAATAGTGATGCCTAAGTATTTAAAAAGCGGAACAGTTTCAACAATTTCATAATTTAACCTCCACTTAAAGCCCTTTTTTTTCTTTAGGGAAAGGGGATGGAAACACATATGGTCTTGGTTTTGTTGATATTTATATGGATTCCATTGAGTGTGGCGTTTTCGCTGAGTAATCGTAATTGTTCCTGTAGCCTCGGAGGAGTGCTATCTAATAGAACAAGAGCATCAGCATAGCTTAGCCAATAGATGGAGGAATGACCAAGTCTTGGAGGAAAAAAAGATGGAGAAGAAACGACTGAGGGTAGATCAGAGTGATACAAGTTATAGAGGATGGGGGCAAGAATGCACCACTGCTTAACACCTACGTTAAGTAGGAATCCACTCAGTGACCTTACCATACCTGTTAAGCCGAACACAAACTCTTGTGGAGTTATGCAGAGCCATGATCATTCTTAGAAGCGCCAGGGGAATATTCCACCCAATGACTTTACGCCACAGTAGCTCTCTCTCCACTGTGTTAAAGACAGAACTGAAGTTTACAAATGACACATACACTGATTGCGAGCAAGTGTTCCATGGCTGTTGGATGATAGTCACTAAGGCAAGAATGTTAACAAACCTATTGGAAGATTTCCTAAACTCTGTCTGATTAATGGGGGTGATGATAATGGAATGTATCTAATTATTAAGATTTTGCAATGGAACATGTGAAAATATTTTGGAAGACACATCCACCAAAGCCAGTATCCTGTAATTAGCAGGGTCAGTGCGTGAGCCTTTTTTTGTAAACTGTGACTATGATAGCGTCAGTCCACAACGAAGGCAGAATATTAGTTTTGCGAATGGTCAAAAAAAGTCTACAGAGGATATTGGCCTACAGGCATGGTCACCTTTTTAGAATGAGATTACAGGGGTGTAGAGAAGGAGCTAAGTACCCCCACCTCAGCTACTTTACCCAGAATGCCTATATGTTGGAAACCAGAGTATGTGACAAATGCAGAACAATTGAAACAACAGATGCCAAGGAAAATCCTGGAGGCAAGGTCCCCGTTGAGAAAACCATACCTGCATCCAAGACAGTGTAATGGCTGTTTAAATGAAATCCCAGAAGAAGCAGAATGCCTGACTGATGAAGCGGATTGGTGACGTCATGCGAGAGTCGAGCTGACGTACATAGAAGAGATGCAGGGATGAGAGAATGCAGATATTCTAAAAGGCATCAATAAAGTATCAAAGATAAGCAAAATCTTGGGGCTCAAGATGAAGAGGCTTATACTACAGAAAGCATGAGGATATTAAGCCACTTCACATGTGTACAAACACAAACTAATGCAAGCAGACAAAGTGTTCATGAGGCTAGCTTTATCGTGAATATATTGCAGCAAGCGCCAATGTATGGATACATAGGAATGAGTAAAGAATGGATGGTTCCACTTCGAACTATAAGCAGAGCTGAGCTAAAGGAGATAGGCCTGGCGCAGTTAGAAAACAAATGGATTACAAGCGAAGTCCAGAAAGGCGAGGTTGAACGAGCCAAGAAGCCAGGGTCGTATTTGGCTGGAAGGAAGAGAAATTAATTACAATCTTGTGAAGCAATGAACCTCTTTTCAGAAGCTTGGAGAGAACAAAGAAGACATCAGAGGCTCATTGGAAAATTGTCTTTTAATACACTGAAAGCTCAACTTCTTGGTCTTCAATCACGTGGAGAGAAGGAGTTGGATGACCAGGATGGTCACACCTACGCACAAGGCAGAGTGCGCCTCTACTCCCCTGTATCTTCCAGAGCAAAAGAACACTCCCAAGGACAAGTTCAAAGGCCATAATTGACAACCGACCATTAAGGTGATGATGGATGATGTTCTAATTGGTGGGAAGTGGATGTTTAAGACTAACTCACCAGCACCTGGACGCTTGGCCTGCGTGAGGCTTGCGTGGGCTGAAGGATGCTGACGGAGGTTAGAAGCCAACCATTGATAGAGGATTGCATGATTGGAGGCCCTATATTTAAGTAACCAATACGATGTTGTGTATTTAGTGACCTTAATAGTGACCTGTTTTGAGGGAGGTGCTTAGTTGCCACACCTGATGTTAAGAAACATATCATCTTTCTCACGGCCATTAGATGAGTATGGATTATATACTTAGTTATTCCCTTAGACCCTATCACTCTCTTCAGTAGGTTTATGTAGTTTGCCTCGGAGGATGATGTTAATAATACACAGCTTGTCCGTCAGCTATGATGACATTTTAGTATAAAAGTATGCTTTTTATAAAGTTCTGAGAGACCATGCTAGGATACGCCGATGGCGTTCGTTGTACTCCCTGTTTTAGATAATTGATATTAAATCAGTTATCTTTTTGGCAACTTCTTGAGTCATTTCGTTTATTGATGTTTGAGTAACCTCTGCATCCCCATTCCTCCAAAATGTATTGCTGACCCGACTTAAAGGGCTGGAAGTTGTCCAGTTCACGTGATAGTGGAGAGGATGGTTAGATTTCCATCGAGATAAGTAAGCTTTGGTGTCCCCGGCAATATCGAACGACTTCTGCCATTCGGCTGAAAGGACATGAAGCTCCCTGTGGATAGAGGATAGAATAGGTTAAGGCTTGTACAAGCGTGGGTGTGATGGGTGCCCCGGTTTCCATGATAACCCCTCCCAGCATCTACAGGAAGCTGAATGGACAGAAGGTTGGAGAGGCCGCAGAAGGAGGCATTGCGATCCGGAGGGTCGGAAGCCAAACGTAAGAATGGTGAGTACAAACTGGGCAAGATGGCAAAAATGTATGAATGGGCAGTGGGAAAGGAGAATGATAAGGCGAATAATGGGTAACAATGGGTTGGAAAGGGATGGTCAACTCGAGATGATGAAGGCCGAGTTTAATGGGCTAACTGACTCGAGACAATGAGAGCGTTGAGTAAGTTAAAGAAGGTTGACTTGAGACTATGAGCGCCAAGCAACGAACCCTGTGAGACAAGGAGCGTTGCAGTGGTATACGCTCAGTTTTCCTGAGTTTTAAAGAAAGTCAGCAGGATCTATTCCCTAGAGCCCTATTACGGGTGACGTAGAAGACAAACTTGTTTTAAAGAACAGTTTAAAGAGGGAAGATCACAGTCAACCAGAGTATTTTTTAGGGGTATGAAGAAGTTGAGTCTTGAAATATAGACTGTTTTATGTGACCAGTCAAGTATGTCTGTTTGTTCATTTTATGTGAACATGTAAATGGTGAAAAATTAATGGAGACATTGATAGATAAGGAAATTAGAACCAAGAAAGTGAATTAAAACTGTTTATTTATGATATTGCATTAATGGTGCTTAGTGGCGACATAGTATAAAAAGAGTAAATGTAACATAGAAAGGATTGGAGCATGCGACGATTGGTGCAAGCTCATATTATGTTATTTTTGAAAAACACATTATTTTTATAAAATTGCAAAGTGTACAAGTGAGTATTGACTGTCAAGAATGACGAGTGGAAAATGAGGAACATTGCTCCGTTTATACATTGCTGCAAACATACACTCAAGCTTAAATAGTGAAGTGCACGAGTGGTAAAAGAGACCACAGATAGAATGATCATGCCGTGACCACAAGAGGGATCAAAAAGGGTTTTTTGCAGCACATGATGACATGGTTGCATGCTGCATGTATGGGACGAAGTTCGATAAGCGACTAGCGAGCCTAGAGCTCGGGGAAAAATGAACTAGTAGGATAGAGAAGAGCCGCCTGCTATGGATAGGATATTTAACGTATGCAAAGGGGGGGGGGCGAAGGGCCTTTTGCTCCACCCGCCACGCCTGACGTAGACGGTGACAGTAAGAAAGATGAAGGGATGTGCCCATTGAAAAGGCTTAAGGTAGCAACAAGGTATAAGTGACCTGGCGCATGAGTCGTCTGCGTAAAGTGGCGATGAGAGAACAAAGTTCCTGAAAAAGATGTAATCTCCAAAATCCTTAAGGACAGGAAGAGACACGATAAGGATTAGAGTGATGGTATAAGTGTATTCTCAGACATGAGATGAGAAATAAAGAGAAAGAAGAAAACGAAGGATAAGGACTGATGGGTCAGTGCCCATACAAGATGGAGGATGGGTGGTCAGATTGTGCTCAAACACACAACTACAAGAGCATATAAGGAAGGGAGACAAAAGGAAGGATACAAATGATCACTTTAAAAGCACACAGTTGTGTGATAGAAGGAGAGGCTCATACAGATTGTGAGCCCAGAGAGCTGTCTGTAGACAGACTGACTCTGAAGAAAAACGAAGAGGGGACAAGTTACACAAATTAAAGGTAGGAGAAGTTAGGCGAAGATATGGAAGCCTTCTGTTAGGAAAGGGGAGAAAATACAGGGGGTTCTGAGGGGGTTTTGTTAAAAAAACAAAGGAGTTAGGTAATTGAGTCCAGGCCTCCCTATCTCTTGGGTGTCAACGTTTTTTTGACGTGGCTGGATAAATCTAAAAAGGGCAACCTATGGTCAGAGGGGGACGACAAGCCTGCATTCATAACTCGCAGCAGAAATGGAAAAAGGTTTGCTCAGGGTCAGACAATGCAGCAAAAGCGAGCACTGAGGATGCTACAAGGCTTTAGAAAAGACAGATGGCAACGACGTCGCTATAAAGGTAGCTACGGCAGTCACCCATGGAGATGCAGCAGAGCATAGGTACAGGACATTCTTAGGATAAGGGGGTGTCACCATTGACTTGGGAGGGAAAACCTTTTATTCTTTTAAGAAAGACACTGATGCAACACGCACAGGTACATGAGAGGGACATTTTGATATTTGGAAATGTCACAAATATTTAAGACTTTACAGGAGCTGTATGAAGAGTTCCATTATTGAATAATTGCCAGTCTCTATAGAGAGAATATGACATGTCTGTGTCACAAGTCTGGTCAAGATAGACACTTATTAGTATTGTAGATTGAGATTTAGTAACAGAAATGTTTAGCATCGATGATTTGTTTTATTTAAATAGAGTATGGTATGGTTTTTATATTAGAAAATATTGGTTGAGCATGAGTGAGTTTTTATGGTATGTATGGGACGAGTGGGCACACAAGGGTTGTCTTTAGAAAACTGGAAGTTTTCATTATGAAGTGCGCATTTTGTTAACATGATGGATAAGTCTTAATGGGTAAGGTTGCGAGAATACCTGATAGTCTTTGTATTAAGATAGGTATTAATGATTAAGAGAGAAGGCGTGTCCTGTTTCCTCTTAAGGTTATTTGTGGCTATAGTATAAAAGGCATTAGTCATGTGGGGTAGAAGTGGACTGAAATGACAGTCAATGGGGCGTGATTGCCATTAGGGAGGGTGACAGATTGACTGAAGTCACTAATAAGGAATTGTTTAAAAGATTATGAAAAGTATGGCAAAGCAATTGTGGGATAAGGATTGTTTAAGTGGGTGAGAGCAGGTAGCCGTGAGTGTCCTTGGGCAAATGAGGTTCACATGAGAGCACCTGGAATATTATGAACGAGACATCATGGAGAATGCCAGTTTTATTATGGAAAAAGACTTGTTGAGTAAAACTGCGGAAAATAAAAGAGGGGCTTTGATGAATGAAAGAAGGAACATTGAGTAAACTCCAGTTCAAGGATGATTAAACTATATTGAGAATGTCCTTTTTGCCATATGCAAACGGAACTGATATGATGAAAATGTGCACATGTAGAGACACATATTTAGGGTAGGACTTGTGTGCATCACAAGGGATTTTTGGACCCAGTCCTAAAGGGGTTACTCCCCTTGTTACTAAAGATGACAGCTGTTGAGTATGCCATTATGAGGGCTGACAGTATGGCGATAAGATGATTTTGTGATGTAATGTATTGAACATGCAGTGGGTTTTCTGTTTAGGAAGATCTGAGGGTATGTTGGTGTCTCCAAGGGCTACTGCCTATGAGGGGGTTGTGTTAAAACTGGCGATCAAATACTCAGACATAGAAAAGAGAATTCTGCCATGGGTGCAGTGGAAAATACTGCCAGAAACTGAGTAGGCTCAGGGTTGTTTGTATTTGAAGACATTTTATGATGAACCCTCAAAGGTTAAGGAAGAGATGTTGGAAGCAGGGGGAGATTTTCTTTATTGACGGTTCTTGGAGAATCGGTCAGGGTAATAGACTTAGAAATACAGGTGCCGCTCGGGTAAATATACAACTAATGGAGAGGTTTGAAGTATTGACAAGTGTATGACTACCGTCTCACTTTTTGACACAGGCTGCTGAATTAGTGCGCCCAATTGTTGCGCTAGAGAAATCGTGCAGACCAGGAAGTAACGGTGTACAGTGACTCTGCCTATGTGACGTCAACAGTGCATGCAGAACTAGCACGTTGGAAAAGGAGGGGCGACCTCCGAGCAGGTGGCACTCCAATGCAGCACGCAGCGTTAGTGAATAGACCCATAGGAGCGAGCACTGTGACTCCCAGTAGCCATTGCAGTAGGACGAAATATGTAGCTGAAGCTGAAAGGAGCAGGTTTCACTTTATGTTTAGTATTATAAAATTAAAATAAATAAGTGACGTGAATTGTATGAAAGGGAGTTTTGTTATGATTGTGTGGACAGGATGGATATGAATAAAAGAGTGGTAATGATAAATGAATATATTTGAAAAATTATGTTAAAAATATGCAGATTTAGTTAGTAGAAAGTTAGAAGGAAAAAGCACCAAGATGAAAAGGATTGGTGAATGCAGAAACAGTGTTTTTAAGCATTTCCAAAGCATTGTGGCAACGAGACAGCACTGGTACGCCGGTGTTGCCTGTAGCCGTAGAAAGGATGTGATAGGATAACTACACTGCCTTGTGCATGTCAATAGAAAAAAGGCACGCCACAACCAGTGCGAGGAATGGTTCGGTTTGAATAAAGTAGAATACATTGCATTTTGTATAGTAAAGTGCACCGTACATTAAAAGGTTTACTGCTGGGAACATGTCACGCGCTGTTAGGAGAATTATTTTTGAAATGATCAGGAACCTTTTTTAGTATTACAAAATCGATAGATAGACCTGAGTTTATGATTATTGAAGTATGTCCTTTCCCAAGGCGGACTGAAGATAGATTGTATAGACACGCCCAATCACCACCTCTGTAGTGAAATTAGAGGTTCACAAAGTCTTCAAAAGATAAGAATTATGTAAAGTATCATGGCCCTTATTTTTTATTAAATGAAGCCTTTGAATGGATAAACTTGTTGATCAGTATACAACAAGGTTTGATTGGCGTGTCCCAGGCAGACAGACAGAGTTAGAAAGAAACTCAACAGCCTGCTTAAGGAGAGAATAGCTAAAGGGGAATTGAGCATGAAAGAAAGGATGTGTTGCATTGTCTATCACTGGCATTGTATGAGATGAGGAATTGGCCAGGTATGGACCACCGTTTTATCTCACAAGGAGAGAGTGACAGGGAGGCGGATGAGGACATCCTTCACCCTTCCATCTAGACTTAGAAGTGATGCCCAAGCCGCAATATAATTGTTAGGAAAGGAGCTACGTGTGTTCCTTATGTGTATAACTTCAAGTATCCTTGTCATTTCAGATGAGCTCCAAAGACAGGGGTGGGGCAGCGCAGAACACAGAAGGAGATGCTACAACAACCGGAATTAAAGGACTTTGTCTTCCCAAATTTTTCACGAGACATCAGGTCATGAACTTTGCAAAACCTCACTAAGAAGAGGAGTGAGCGTCACTTCAAATAGCTGTCCATTAGGGAGAGACGTGACTTCGCCTGCATCCGAGGTGCAAGACAAACACACAGGGCTAGTCATCCGTGAAGACGTAAAGACATCTGTTGAAGAATCCCCTTCACCCGTACCCCCAGTGAAAGCAACGATCGGAAGCAAGCATCAGGGAAGAACCTCAGCATGTGCAGACTAGATGTAGGATGAGGAAGAACAATGTAGAAGCAGTCAAGTAAAAACAAGGAGTTCATTGGACTGTGGCTTATTTCGAGACACTCTTTTAGTCACTGAAAAATAAGAGAGCTAAGGGAAGTTATAGGATCTTGAGCCACAGGAGCTTGTTGACATTGGACTGAGATATGCCTAAGTCTCAATATTGAAGGCAAGGAGGCCAGATATGGAGTTCCTGTTTCGCTAATTGGAAAAGGGAGCAGTATCCTGATTCGTTTTTCACTGAAATTCCCTTTGGAGGTGCCTATGGTGGTGCCCAATGAAAACATTGTAGGGAACATTCAAGCAAGGTTTTCTGTTCATTTTGTGCGCTCATCTTCCGTTAAAGAAGAGAAGAACTTAGGCGATCGAGAAATTCCTGCAGAGTCCTGAGAATCGTTGAAAAATGCGAAATAGCTGTGGCAATCAGTGAACAGATTCTGAGGCTTCCTGAGTTAGTATGGAAACACACATGCTCCTGTCACCAGATAAAGCGCTTATACTGACTATTCTATTATTTGACTTTATAAATGAGGAATTTCCATATGTTGTTGGAAGACGGACCAACGTCAGAACATTCTTGAGAGACCCGAGAAACAATGCAGTGTTGTTGCAGTTCTTGAGAGACATAGGGCCTCATTACGAGAATGGTGCTAAAAATCTCCCATTACCGGCATGCTGGTAATAACATGTCTGTGTAGGCTTGATCCTGCAAACAGCGGTTGATCACGAGTGTGCGAGCACACGCACCCCTGCCTGCCGGTTATGGCCATACCGGCATGCCGGTAACGACCCTCAAACCCCCAGATAGCGGCATCATCAAATGCGCACATAACACCTCCGCCATCGTCAACCCCCAAATAGCGGTACCGGTATTAACATAGTGGTAAGAATGGGCCCATTTTACCGGACCTGAAAGTAACATCATCCCGCCGGAACGTGAAATGCATTGGTGGCCATCTTTAAAAACACAATCCATTGCCATCCTCCACAGGCTGGACCTTCACAGGCAAAACTCCAAGCACACCATGGACAAAATGTCAAAGGCTACCCAGAAAGCTACTGCCCACCTGCGAAACCACGATTAAGGACGAGGAGCTGAACATGCTAGCCGATACCCTTGTAGAGAATGCGGATGTGGTTTTCTGCAGTGACCTCAGGCGTCCAGCACAGCTGAGAAAGAAGGCCATCTGGGAGGAAGTGGCAAGGAAAGTAAGTGCAGTCGGCACCACCGCACGCACAGTGCGTGATTGCAAAAAGCGCTGGGATGACCTGAGGCTGAGAGTGAGGAACATCTTGCCGGCCAATCGGACCACCGCACGCACAGTGCGTGATTGCAAAAAGCGCTGGGATGACCTGAGGCTGAGAGTGAGGAACATCTTACCGGCCAATCGGATCCAAGGGGCTGGCAACTGGTGCGGACTTCACTCACCTATCACATTAGCTAGATGGGAGGAAACTTGCAGCTCATTGATAGATGTGGAGTCCATTGAAGGAGTCGGTGAGTGGAGTTTGGCGTGCCGTCATCGCAGATGAAGGTGTGTGTCCCTACAAACACCTCACAACCAATCATCACAGTTGACCATCAAATGTGACAGCAATGAAAGGCAAGAAATGGCCATCATACACACATACACATATCCCTGTTCACATGCTGGCCCCACCACTATCACTTCCAAATGCACAAATACACACCCGACACACAGATGACCTGCACGTGTCACACAGCACGCAAGTCACAACACACCTCTAGGCCCCACAGCAGACACCATGGTGAACATGTGAACACCTGAGGGATTGCAATACTCACCCCCCAACCTTGCACGTACCCAGCCCGCCGCAAAACCAGGCATGCAACTGATCACATGGCGCCAACTGCACAAAGACCAATGCATGCATGATGCAAGCACCACCATCACTGATGCCCTGCCACTCTCTGTCCCCCACAGGTACGGATGCAGACACCGAAGAACCTGATGGAAGTGCACAAGCCACAACACCAGTCAAAAGGCCCAATGGCCAAGATGATGGCACCAGGCCATCTACGTCGAGGGGACCAAGGATGGCTCAATCAGCACGCAAGACAGCAACCAGTGCCAACCAGCCATGCAGCCACCTACACAGGACCAGCAGACACCTGCCCCTGCACCCCTGGACACACAACCCACACAGGGTGAGGACACATATGCTGATATGGAGAATGAGGGCACACAGTCCGCTGCCACAAGCTCAATAGGGGAGACGGCTGCATCGGCACAGCATAGTGGTGTCGAGGAAAGGGTCCAATGATGGAGTCCTCCACTCAGAGGTTGTAGGTCAAACCCCAAGCCCGCAGGTCACCCACATGGCACCCTCACCAGGATTCATCAGGACAGGGCAGCCATGGAGAGTGGTCACCAACATTGCACAGCCCCGTATTGGCTGCAGTAACACACACCAAACCCACCATCCACCACCAACACTGCAATACGGGACCTTGAAGGACGTCTGTCCAGGATGGAGGGCTGGCAGGAGGAGATGCATGGCTATGTAAAACTGCGCCCGTAATCAAGGCCATCAACCCCAATGCTCAGCAAGTCCGGGATGGATTCAATGCTTTGGGCCAGATCCTCACCAGGATTGCAGACAGCATGGAGCAGCGGCAAACTGCGGCTTTGGGGACACAACCATCTACCTCATCTGCATCTACCATGCCAGCAAGTTCCACACAGACAAGCCCGTGCGCAGGCCCTGCGAAGTGCGTGGCGCTCAGAGATGCAACCCCCACCCGAAAGGGGGTCCACAGTAGCAGGGCCACCCTGCACATTCTGTTTTGCACCGCATCCGGACACATGTTGTGCCATTGATGTCTTGGGTGTTAGGGGAAGGTGGAGGGTGGGGGTGTAGTATTGGGGGTGTGTGGAGGGTGTGGTGGGGTGGTGTAGTACTGGGGGTGTGTGGTGGGGTGAAGGGGGTGTGTGGGGGTGTCGGGTGGAGAGGGGAGGGGTTTTTGGGGGTGTGGAGTGTTAACTCATGTTGTACAAACCATCACTTGAATACACCCGTTGTGTACAAAACCTCACATGAGTGGACATTGCTTCTTTGGTGTGTGTCAATTTATTGCTTTATAGTGCACTGTGCCCATATACCCCCACACCCAGTGCCCCACATACATGGCACCCTCTGCATCCCAGTACATCAGAATGATTGGTCTATGACCGATTGGCGCACTGCACATCCCTCAAGTGTATTGCATCCTGGCCGAAGTCCAACATCTACTCCTTCCTCTCCTTCTACTTTACCTGGTGGTAGCAGCTCCAGGTCAGGTGGCAGGGGTACATTCTGCTGGATGCACATGTTATGCAGCATTGCACATACCATGATGATCTTGCCCACCTTCTCAGACCCGTGAATGAGGGCGCCACCGGCCTGCTAAGGCAGCGAAACCGTGCCTTCAACAGGCCAAAGGTCTGCTCAATGACCACACGCGTGCGTGTATGTGCACGATTGAAGTCCTCTTTGTGCCTGTTCTGCAGATTCCTGACAGGGGTGAGGAGTCACGCCTTCAGGGGATACCCCGCATCACCTGCATGGGAGCAGAAGGAGGTATGTGTAAGGATACTGCTCAGTTACCATATGTGTTCAGCCTGTACATCTTTCATGTTCACATGCACTATCCCGTTGATGGCAGCCACATCTACATGACTATCTGTCAAGTACAGTACTTGCCAATCCATGGTGCTAGCCTTGGGTGACGTACATGACTTAGGGGCCTAGACATTGCAACCACCAGCCACCCAGATGGAGTGATAAGGTCCATGATGTACCCACATGTGAGGGCTGTGTGGCAGGGGATTACTCCAGGTGCATGTGGCCCCCCCAACCCTCTCCTCCCATGGCCCAGAGGGCATTCCCCTTGCATATGCATGTTGGCCCCCCAAACCTCTCCTCCCTTGGCCCAGAGGCCATTTCCCTTGCATATGTATGTAGGCCCCCCAACCCTCTCCTCCCGTGGCCCAGAGGGCATTCCCCTTGCATATGCATGTTGCCCCCCCAAACCTCTCCTCCCTTGGCCCAGAGGCCGTTTCCCTTGCATATGCATGTAGGTCCCCCCAACCCTTTCCTCCCATAGCCCCAGAGGGCATTTCCCTTGCATATGCATGTAGCCCCCCCAACCCTCTCCTCCCCTGGCCCAGAGGGCATTCCCCTTGCATATGCATGTAGCCCCCCAACCCTCTCCTCCCATGGCCCAGAGGGCATTCCCCTTGCATATGCATGTAGGCCCCCCAACCCTCTCCTCCCATGGCCCAGAGGGCAGACTCACCCAACAGCCAGCCACATTGTACGACATCTCCTTCCATGTAGCGGGGTAGTGAGGAGTTCTGCAGCACCATGGCATCATGCGTGGATCCTGGGTATCTGGCACAGCAATGTGTTATGATCTGGCTGGCATCACACACCATCTGCACATTTATCGAGTGGTATAGCTTCCGATTGCGGTACACCATCTCCACAGAATGTGGGACTACCAACTCTACGTGGGGGAGGTCGAGGGCACCAATTACATTGGGCATGCCTGCCAGTGCATGAAATGATATTTTGGTGGCATTCGCCTCCTGTGGGGTCCGTGGTAGTGATATGTAGGCCCTTGTGTGCTTTAGTAGTGCATCCAACACTTGGTTTAGCACGACAGAGAAGCATGGTTGTGACATGCCATGTATTTGGCCCATTGTGTGCTGGTAGGTGCCTGTGGCCAGGAAGTGGAGCACATATGCCACCTTCAGCAGAGGGGAGATGGCTGTGCGGATGTTGATCAGGCTGACCAAGTCTTCCTGTATTAATTCCACTATGGTGGTGATGGTGTCCCTGTCCAGGCAGTACAGGGTGTGGATCTGTGCTGGGGTTAAGTCAAATGGATTGGCCCTTATACGTGGAATTGATGGCTGTCTGCAGGGTACAACTGCCTGCACTGGTGGGATTTGCTGGGCCGGTCTCAGCCTCCTTCTCCTCCTGAATCTCCTCTGTGTTGCCTGTTGTACTGCCTGCTCAAGGAGTAGCAGTGCAGGCATAGACCTCCAAGCTCCAGTATGGCAAGTGCAAGTGGTATCATTGTGGTCTAAGGAAGGGGTGTGATGTGTGGGTGCTCTCCTTTTGGGCAGGGCCTGGCTCCATTGCCTCCACCTGTGCTGAATGTTTGCACCTGTGTCAGTTGGATGCACAGCAGTTTCCTATTAACGGGTGATCTGCGATGCCGGTATTGACGGTATCATGATGGCCCTTCTTACTGACATCTGGATGCCTGTATGTGCATGTCCGTGCGACTCGTGATCTCCTCTTCCTTGCGGCATGCCGGTATTACTGGCACTGTGCCCACGCGCCTGCAGGCCGGTGCGGTGGTGCACGGCCACAGCAGGTCCTTGTTGATGACGGTAGGACCGGCGTCTAGGGTCGTAATACTACGGACCGGTAATGGATGCTGGTATTGCCTTATCTTGTACCTTGTAATGAGGCCCATAGTAACCGAAGTGAATGTGTATTCTGAGATAACAAGGAGTATTGAATGAAACCTGTCGAGGGAGAAGAGCCAATAGTCTGCTGGTCAAGGAACTGTGTTTCATGCTGAAAAGGATCTTCATGTCGTCTGATATTAGACAGATTCGAGGTATTCATTGGGAACTGGTGTACGCCATTGAAGTAATCCAGCCAGCCAAAGCCGTTTGAGGAAAACTTTTTGAGCCGATTTAGCAGAGTCGGGCCGTGTTGCATGATGTTGCCCCAGTAAAAAGTGTTTCCTTCCTTAGTAGAGCAAAATGGGCAGCATCAGAAGCGACCTTATCGCAGAGGATCATGAGAGACGTCGACGATGTGTGAAAAGTTGTTGTTTCCGTTTTTCATACATGTGTGTCATCTACACCTGTATTTTATTCATAGTGGTATTGCTGTCACTTGCGGTATGAACCGCATACTATGTCGAGACAAATGAGGAAAAAACTCTAGTGTATCCTCCTGTAAGAGAAAAAGAGGATACACACGTGGCAACTACTAGGCTGCAGAAACCTAATGCAATTGTTCCCACTCTAAAGGTACCCATGAGAGCACCTGATCCTGTGATAATTGAACCTAAGTTACCCTTTGTAGAGAGGTCACATGTGGAAGTTTCTGCAGCCTTAAGTGGCCATCATTTGCTCGTCAACCCTGTCCCAAAGGGAAAGGACCCTAGAAACCCTCCTTAAAGAACCGGAGACCAACACACTTTAATGGACCATAACAAACCCACCGGAACGAGAACAAGATGGAAGAAAGCGGGGCAGGGACAATTGGGAGGACCCAAGCGCCCCTTACACAGTATTTTTTACTTAATTCAATTTGGGAGGGGTCCCGACGGACAAGTTGGGGGTTGTTTGCGTAATGGGGAAAGTTCTATAGTTACAGGGGGGAAGACCGCTGCAGGCAGCCCGGAGACCCCAAGGAAAGTCTCCGGCGTCAGTTCGATTACGGGCCAGTTGGGGGTTGCCCACAAAGACAGTTCACCAAAAGCAGAGGGGGGAAGCTGCACCACCCACCCGCTGCCGCTCGTCGCCCCGCCATCTCTCATCTCATCATCGGCGCCAATGCGCCATCCAACAAGAACCTCACAAACAATACCCAAGGCGATCAATTCAAGGATGGACTCGACGCTCCAGGGCCATATAGACCAATCAAATGGCAAGATATACCCTATTACGCTCCATTCAAAGTTGCAACTTGGAATATAAGGGGGGGTAACGTCCCGTCCAAAACACGGAAAATCCTACAGTATCTGAGAAGACATGAGGTGGATGTGGCTATGGTCCAAGAAACACATCTAACTCCCTGGCAAAGACCACACATGGGCCAAGTCCTGGGGCTGCCACAGATACTTCTCATCTTATTCGTCCTACTCCAGGGGAGTCGCTATCCTAATTCACAAGAGAACCAACTTTCGCCTAATCAACACAACAAAAGACTCAGAAGGCAGAACCATCCTGGTGAGTGGCATTATAGCAGGCAAGAGGATAACCTTCGTCAATTCTTACGCACCGAATGTAGACGGCCCGAATAATTTTGGCTGGGTTCTGTCACAACTCTCCTCACAAGAACCGTCTACAATAATATGGGGTGGAGACATGAATACAGTTCTTGATCCAATTAAAGACAGATCGAGAGCCATACCTCAACCTAAATCTAAAGCCAGCCTACAAATAGCGAGATATGCAGCGCATTCGATTTAAAAGACGCTTGGAAAGCGGCCAACGGAGAAAGGCGTGACTATACATTCCACTCGACGGTACACAACTCGAGCTCAAGAATCGATTATCTGTTCGTCTCAGCAAATGGCCCTCTAAAGTCTGGTCCTTGCCACATACTCCCAAGAACTCTCTCCGACCACTCCCCGGTTATCCTAAACCTCAACCCCTGTCATCCTAAATCCACGCTGCAAGGCTGGCGCTTCAAAACTGGTTCCATGCAAGACGAGGTGTTCGCTACTGAACTGAAAGAGGAGATTGACACATTCTTAGAAACCAATATTGGCTCAGTCCCCTCTGCCAGCACGATCTGGGAAACTTTCAAGTGCTTCTTAAGAGGAGTGTGTCAAGCCAAGGAAAACGGCATCCTCAAACTCATTAGACGAGAGCTGGCAGCCAGTGAGGACCTACTCAAAAAACTCGAACGCCAGGACACGAGATCAGACAACCCGAGAGTAAAAGCTGCTCTGAGAGAGTAACTTCAGAAATTCAATGCCACGGCAGAGCGTGAAATAAAATGTCTAAACCGTGGCTACCAATTCAGACAGCACGGCGAAGGTCAAAAACCCAGTGCCCTACTAGCAAAATGAATAAAAGCTGACCGCAAGCTAACTCCAATCGAATGCATCCGCAATACGCAGGGAGCACTAATGTACACAGACGAGGAAATGGCGGAAGAATTTAGACTCTACTACCAAGACCTCTATAACACCCAACAGAATGGAAACTCAGATCTACCACTTGAGTATTTAGAAGACACAGAATTGTTTTGGGTCGAAAGTCAGCTACGGGAGCCTCTCAACGAACCAATCACACAAGAAGAAATCCTTGAAGCTATCAAATCTCTTCCTAAATCCAAAGCCCCTGGCCCGGACGGCCTCACCGGAGAATTTATAAAGCCTTTGCGAATACTCTGGCCCCGCTCCTAGCAGCTGTGTATGAGGAAGCCCTAGAAAAAGGCGCTCTCCCACAGTCTACCTGCGAAGCCAACGTTGTCCTCTTGCATAAACAAGACAAACCTCCAGAGCAATGCGCATCCTACCGTCCTATCTCCCTGCTAAACCTAGACAATAAAATACTAGCGAAGGTTCTCACGAGCAGGCTGATGCCACTGATGCCCGCCCTGGTACTTGCTGACCAGGCTGGGTTCATACCAGGTCGCAACACAACATTTGGAATCAGACGGCTGTTCGCCGTCATGGAGGCGTTGGATCCATCCCAGCAAGCAATTGCCGTCCTGCTCGATGCAGAAAAAGCACTTGATTCGGTGGAGTGGCCATTTCTGTTTGCAGTGCTCACCAGGATGGGACTGGGAGCACGCTTCATTAAACTAGTAAAACCCTACCGCTAACCCTCTGGGGAAGGGCCTCCCTAGTTAAAATGGTGATCCTGCCTAAAATGCTGTACTTATTCACAAACATTCCCTTATTATTGCCACAATCCTTCCTGAAAAAATTGAAAAGTATGGTCCTCGATCTGCTGTGGGCGGGCAAACCAGCCAGAGTGGCGCACTCAATACTGACTCTCCCAGTGACGAACGGGGGTCTGGCCCTGCCAGACCTGGAGAAATACTTCTGGGTGACGCAGGCGCAATTTCTTGGCCATTGGTACTCGACACAAACAGTCAGACCCCACGTGCAGGTGGACCGGGCCCTAGTGACACCCAACTTAGAGAGGGCGGTTATCTTCAGCCAGATCCCAGTCGCCAACAATACTATGAATGTTGTACTCTCGACGTATAAAATCTGGAAGAAACTTGCACAAAAATGTGAAGTACGATCGAGATACTCTCCACTCCTCCCCATCAAATTCATACCCGGAATCCCGCTGACGTCTGAAAGAGTTTTCCATCAGTGGGTGGAAAAACTAAAGATAAATTCTATGGGAGACCTGTTCGCCGATGATACCTTCCTGACTCCAGAACAGGCGAAAATGAGAGGCGGGACCACAGCGCTCGACATCTTTAGCTACTTCAGAACTCGCTACACATTTCAAGCGCTCCTACCTGACTTCCCTCACCAACCTCCGACCTGGCAACTTCTGCACAACGTAATACAATCACAAGGAGAAGGTAGACTGGTCTCACAATTATACAAAGCCATCATCACCAACACAACCTCCAACAACTCCAGAGCAAAAATCAGATGGGAGAAGTCCTTCGGTACAACCATCCCTGAAGAAGACTGGTCGTTCATCCTCAAGCAAACGCAAAAAATTGCACTCAACACTCGCCTCAAACTAATCCACTTTAACTTCCTTCATCAAACCTATCACACACCAGCAAAAACAAATAAACACCATCCTGAAACTCCCTCAAGATGCGAGCGATGTGGAGCAGCACCAGCCGACTTTGTCCATCTCGCTTGGGACTGTCCCAGACTGACCACGTTTTGGAACCAGGTTCTAGATACTACTGGAGCAATCATCGGAGAAGCTATTCAACCTGCCCACATGGCAGCCCTACTGGGATTGACAAAAAAGCTATCAGCACCAACAAGAAGACTGGCTGGTCTACTGTTAACACTTGCCCGGAGAAGGGTCGCCATGGCATGGGGCCGGAGCCCGCCCCCCACAGTCTCCGCCTGGCGTAAAGACATCCTCTATTGCCAAGATGTTGAAACTGACTTTGTCAAACTGCTGCCTCTCCACGCCCGTCCTCCTGACATATGGGGCCCACTGACGCTGTTCCTGATGAAGGAGGCAGAGGATGCCCCAGCCTCCCCCTGCCAGCACTCATTAGTTATTGACTGCGATGTTAAGCCCAACACTCAGTGGCACCCTATGACGAGGAACTGGCCTGGTACAGAGTAAGCCGCCATTGAAACCGAACACCACGAGGGGCGACGCGAGGGCGGGGTGCGGGGAGAGGGGAATGGGAATGGTGCAAGTTAATTCCACCCTAATGTGGGTGAGAAGTTGTATTGTGTTCAGAAAACCCAAAATAAAGGTTTAAAAAAAAAAAGCATAATCAAAGTTCGTAGCGCTGCTGGCAGTCACTCTAGTGTGTTTCCCGAGTAGGTTGCCAGGACAGTGCCCATTTAGCATCATGAATCATCGGGAATATAGCAGAGAAGCCCAGCAACCACCCTTTTTATCTTTGATTTTCCTAAAATGCCCCGTGCTTGAAATTCAGCTGTAGAGATCATCGACTGGTATGCTAGTGTTAATGTCACCAGCAATAAAAATCAAAACAAGATCCCCATAATGATAAATTAAAGTTCTATTAATATTACTGTGCCATGGTGCTCCTGGCCAGTAGGTGAATCTCAGGTGGATTTGCCACCAGCAGGGGCCAATTGAATCATACCGGCTAAGGCAGAGTACATGGAGGTAGGGATCTTCATGACAGAAAGGGAGTTATCAACACTAAGGATCAGGGCACCGCTGGGTCTGCCTTTAGGTCCTCTTCTGGCAGGAATATAAATTGATTGGCGAATATCGATTTGGAAATTGTCCATGTGCTAGGTCTCTTGTAACATCACTACTGGGAGCCTGGAGATGAAATCCAGTAGGACATCAGGTTCGGAGTAGTGAGAGAAACTGCAAGTGTTCCAGAACAAGATCGAAAGATTGCTGCTAGGGCCTACAAAGATTATAGGATTGTAACATGGATGGTAATCACTGCCAATACCACAAATAAAGACTGGAGGGTTATTTAATGACCCACAAGGAATAATCCCCCTGAAAGAACATTCCAAAATATATACAACGAATTCCTGTGGGTCAAGCATTGTGAACCCATCTGTAGTCGGATCAGTATAAATGTCAGAAAGAAAACCATCAATCTTCTTTTATCAGTAAAAAAGAGAGAATTTAATCCATCATTCCATTTGAATAGATCACAATAATATTTATAAAAAACATTCATAATACTATATACCTAGTGAATATAACAATGGTGTTAAAGCAAAAGGTGGTTCCTATTTTCACCACCAATTGGGCTTCTGATTAGAACCGTTTGGCATCTCATACACCTTCATATATCCCGACATGTTTCGCTCCCTTACATACTCATTCAAAACAGTAGAGTTGGAGTTTCATCAGGGGAACACCACCTCAAATATTCACATAGTTGATACAAGTCTGTAATAGATACATGGTAACAGCATCAACATTCTCTCTAAACTTATTTTGTGTCATATAAATTGACATTTCGAGTTGCAAATAACTCTTCTGTGGCCTTTCTTGTCTGTCTTCACCGGCTATCACTGGGTCTACAATACAAAAACAAACGGTATTTATTCCCCGTTTATTCAAGCCATGATTCACTCAGGCTATTTTACTGCATTTCACTACGCAGAAACAGAGTATAAATCTCTAAACTTAAATGGCAACATTAATTGGTGCAAGCTGTGCTCACTCACCTAACATGTAACAACATCTTGAATATGTTGTACGACTCATACTGGGTCTTATAGCTGTTGTTTCTGTCATTTCGATACGGCCACGGTGCGGCTTAGTCCGTGTACCGTTCCCAGTTGACAAGCAACCTCGCTGTGAGGGCCTCTCACCGGAGACACGGTTGCCCATTGTTAAAAGGTGCCGCTCTGGGGAATAATCAGGGGGGGAGTAACGTTAGTGTGTGGTGAACAGCGGAGGTGAAAATACTTCTAAGCCGCTGTAAACACATATGATCCTAATACCCAGCTCACTTACTTCTGTAGACGTCTTGTTATTGTTCCTGGTGTACGCCGGTCGATTGAGGTAGATTACATTCACTCGATCTCCCGGAAGTTAAAAGCAAACGCCCCCTAATAGGTCCTTTCCTCTAACTATAGTCGCAGCTACATCCTTATCGAGAATATAAGATTCAAATGTTATCCAATGGAGCGGCAATATATCCCTGGAGTAGTTACACTCCCCTGCATAGTAAGTAGTATAAAAGAAACCCCTCTGCAAACCCACCTGCAGCCACCTGCACCTAATACAACTAGGTCAAAGGTCAGTGAGCCCCAGCTTGCACTCAAAACATGTTAGCCATACGTCTCACGGCAATGCTGCCGTACATAACGCCAATACCACAAATAAAGACTGGAGGGTTATTTAATGACCCACAAGGAATAATCCCCCTGAAAGAACATTCCAAAATGTGTACAACGAATTCCTGTGGGTCAAGCATTGTGAACCCACCTGTAGTCGGATCAGTATAGATGTCAGAAAGAAAACCATCAATCTTCTTTTATCAGTAAAAAAGAGAGAATTTAATCCATCATTCCATTTGAATAGATCACAATAATATTTATAAAAAACATTCATAATACTATATACCTAGTGAATATAACAATGGTGTTAAAGCAAAAGGTGGTTCCTATTTTCACCACCAATTGGGCTTTTGATTAGAACCGTTTGGCATCTCATACACCTTCATATATCCCGACATGTTTCGCTCCCTTACATACTCATTCAAAACAGTAGAGTTGGAGTTTCATCAGGGGAACACCACCTCAAATATTCACATAGTTGATACAAGTCTGTAATAGATACATGGTAACAGCATCAACATTCTCTCTAAACTTATTTTGTGTCATATAAATTGACATTTCGAGTTCCAAATAACTCTTCTGTGGCCTTTCTTGTCTGTCTTCACCGGCTAACTGTTGGCTGGTAATCACTGGTAATCACTGCCAACAGTTCACCAACCTGTCTGTGTTTTCTTCCAGTTTTGATTGAATGTTCACATGCCTTGCTCTAGGGGAGTCAATAGCAATATTAAAGGAGTCAAGTGGGGAACAAAAAGAAGTTTTAGTTTGCATCAAGTTTGTTTCCCAATTTCGATTTATCAGAACACGAGATACAGGCAGGGGCATGGGGCTCGTGTTTTTTCAGGTCGCCCTGTTCAAAACCGGGTCAGACACCCTCAGTGGGACACTAATTATGGAGCAGTGATAGTCAAGTTTTCCCAACTGATCCTCATACATCATGATAAGATCCAATACACTGGTTTATGGAAATAGACAATGGCAAAGGCATAGTAATGGTCTTCTAAAATGTCAACAATCGCAATGTCCTCACTATGTAAACAACGCAATGTGAAAGACGTCATGGAACAACTGTAAAATAGTAGAGCGATTTAAGAAATTGCCCCACCTACAACAGAAAAGGCTTTGTATTTCGAGCGCCAGACGCCCAGTATCCAACTTAATATTTGATAAGCGACAGCCTTTTGATTCAAACATAACTGTATCTGGTGCATGACTCAACGGCAATAGAGACTGGGGAGGATCTATAGAAGGTGTGACCGAGCTGGTAGTAGCAACATGATGAAACAAGACTTCATGATTGTCTTCATTAAAGGGGTTCTCCAAATCTGTTCCTATATTTTAGTCATCCAATAATGAAGACTGATTGTTAATGTTCGCACATTATAGCCATAGCGTTTGAGGCAGGATTAGCTTCCAAAACAGGCTTGGCAGAGCATTATATCGTAATAGCATCAGTCGTTTTGCTTCCTAGACATATCAAGGAAGAGGTAATGTGTTTGTCTAAGCTGTCACTCAATGTTGAGGTCCGTCCTTCAACTGTGGGAAAAATATGGGTAATCTTGGTAGAAGTGGAGTGGGCGGCGGGAATCACCATTGGCACTTTAATAACTTTTGGTGGACAGGTTCTTGCATGCCTTAGTTCATACCTAGGAACATGGTTGTTAAGGGGCGCCAGGGAAATGCGTCTTACTGTAGGATCAACCTCACCTAACAGTTCTGGAGATGCTTGCAATAAGAGCTCCAGAGGAGTGCATCACTGCAATTCATCCACCATCGCCTTGACGCTGGATGATGGCGTGATGGCGACATGCTATGCACGCCACTTCATCGTCCAACAGTGGTAATAAAGAGGATCAGGCTGGTCCAAAGGGCATTGCAGCTCAACAGTCGCATTATTGCCTGATGGTAGATGCGGTCCTCAGGGGAAGTAGAAGTCTAATGGCTTTGCAAGCGTGACAGTAAGTGGAAGAGGTTTCAATTCTTATTCATTGCAGAGTAATCATTTGGGTTGGATACTCTGTGGCTTCTCAGCTTGTTTCTAAAGTGATTCTGGGAATGCTTTCTGAAATAACAAGTTGCAAGCTGAAAGCTTTCTGAAATCACTATAGAAGCAACCTCAGACACAGAGAAGCCACGTTTTGAAGACGAGATGATCCAAGAATCCCCAGAAAAATAAGACAGCAAAGCAAGGTAGAGTAGTCACCAGTGTAAAAGGCAACGTTGAGATCCATCAGGACCAAGAGAGATGAACCATGATGATGAGAAGTATAGAGTCTGAGATGACTATGACTGCAGTCTCAGTAGTACTGACCAGTCCGGAAGCCAGACTGAAAAGTAGAGAGTAAGTAATGTAAATTAAGATGAGATGAAAGCTGTGTGTGAACCAGACTTTACAAACATTTAGAACAGTAAGCTAGATGGATATATGATGATAATTATGGAGATCTACATAATTTAGTTTAGGTTTTTAACTAAGGGATAACAAGGTCTTTTCTTAAGGCACCCGAAAAAATACCACATTGAAATGAAGAATTAAAGAGATAAACCTAATAGGAAGAAAGAGCAGAAAGAATAAAATGTATCAAGGAAGCAGGGAAAGGATCAGACGGAGCAGTGATAGGATTGGACCGAGCAATTCGTTGGACAACTTCAGGCGCATCAATCCAAGAAAGCGAAGACAGACAATAGTACCCAGTGGAACTCTGGGAAATGGAGGATTCGGTAACCATGGTTTCACTTGGATTAAATTCAAATCTAATATTAGGCACCTTAAGGATAAAGAAGGAATTGAATTAGCAGTCTGGAGGAGTTAACAGTTTCATGTAGAAAAAAGCTCACTAGGAGAAGAGGCTTGAGATTGAAAGCAATTAGTGTAAGCATTTCTATGGGCAAACAAGGCAGAGGTAAATAGGCAAATTGCTCCATTTTATGCCCAGGTGATACTCAAATACAACAATGATGCCTGACATGGGACAGCTGGGTTCAGCTCAACACAGATCTGCCCAAAAAGACAATGGGCCTCATTACGAGTTGCCTGCTAAAAGCTGGTTCATTACCGGCATGCCCGAATGAGCGGGTCCGTGCTCGTATAAACCCGCTAACAGCGGGTGATTACGAGTGCGCGAGCACGCGCTTTCCCCCATGCCGGTAGTGGAAATACCACCATGCAGTTAAAGGGCCACCAACCCACCTATACCGGCATTGCGGGGCCCGCCCATAGCATTACCGCCTCATAACAACCCCTAAATACTGCACGGTAATACCAGCACGGTATTACCGTGTTCGCCAAAAACGGACCTGGAAATTACGTCATCGCGCAGGAACGGGAAATGGGCCGGCGGCCATCTTTAAAAACACACTCCATTGCCATCCTCCACAACCACCAGTTCTTTCGTGTTGTTCTGTGGCAGGATAGAAGCAGGATGTCCAGGCTACCAGAAGGCGACCAAAGGAGGAGAAAACTGCGTTTTTCAGACGCTGACTAAGCATGCTTGCTGAAACCCTGGCCCAGCATGCAGAACGATCAGGAGCACTGACATGAAGCATGCATCCCAGACCAAAAAAAAAAGAAGTCTGGCAGGAGGTCGCACAGAGAGTGTCGGCAGTGGGAACCACCCCAAGGAGTGTGCGTGACTGTAGGAAGCCGTGGGATGACCTCCGCCTCAGGGTGAGGAAGATCCTGGTGGATAACAGGAGGGCCGCAATGGCGACAGGCGGGGGCCCACATCCCCAGTGAAGTTGACGGCATGGGAGGAAACCGCCAGTAACCTTAATTGACCCTGAATTCATCGAGGGATTTGGAGACCAGGCGGGCGCCGCACCATCCACAGAAGAAGTGAGTGACCTATCACATCCATGTAGGCCAAACCATGATGTGGCACAAGTTGATGTGGAAGTGAGACTAGGCAAGGCAATGAATGTCCCACGGCCACATCAACATATCCAATCAAGAATGTGTGGCACACCCTGCAACACACGCATTCTGAGTGCCAATCCAATGCCAACACAAGTGCAACATGACCCACCGTGCCCATGGAACTCACCACACAGACACCATACCAATGCCATGCCACCAAGCCATGCATTAATTGCGCACATGCCCCCTCAGAACACCAAATGCCCACATCCCAGAAATAATTTGATGCATGAATGTATGAACAATTGCAGCGCAATACATCATAGCTGCCATGTGACACCATCACTGATGACCTGCATCTCTTCTATCCCCAGGCACCGATGAGGAAGATGGAATGCAGGACAGGGTGCAAGTTCATCCACTGAACGGCAAGGGACCAGGGCCACCGCCACCCCCAGCCCAAGAAACTGCCCAGAGCAACAGGCAGTGTGCCACAACTGGGCAGTAACCCTGCAGGAGACACCTGCAGCCACAGTACAGCAGCAGCCACCCCACACAGTGGGAGGCGTCTCCATTCCCACTCCGCCAGCTACTGCGGACGTTGTGGGATACAGAAGTGGAGAATGAGGGTGACATCAATGTCTGGCACATACACCCCGCGCCCATTACCAGCCTAACCCCACTCTACAGAGGCCTAGAGCATGGACGATCCCTGCCTCCACGACTCAGACCTTGGAGACTCAAGACATAGCCCTCTTTGAGGAGGACCTGGTGGCCCCTGGACGTCGGGCACCACCAGGTGCCATCCACCACCCTGTCTACCACCACCCTGCCTACCACCACCCGCCCACCAGTACTCCTGCAGCCAACGACCTTCGAGGCTCACCTGTCAAGGGTTGAGGCCCGACAGGAGTCAATGCTCGAACTCATGCGGCAACAAATATCCAACGGAATGACTCCATGAGGGCCATTGCCACAGCAATTGCAGCCAACACTGCTGCTGTTGAGGCATCGACACGTGCCATGAGGGAGTGTATGGGGGCACTTACACAGGCCCTGCTTGCGAATTTACCTCAACGCAGTGCCCACACCCTGGGGCAGGCATGGGACTGATCATCGACACCTCCACTGCCACAACCCCTTCTACCTCGGCCCAATCGAGCCCCGTGCGGTTGACACGGAGGAGTGCACGGCGCTTGACCATGGCACCCCCGGATCCAAAATTGCTAAGAAATAGAGTTGGCAGACAATGACATTTTGAAAATGTACGTTGGTGAAGGGACCAGTGTTTGTTGGACATATGGGGACATTTGGGGTTTGTAGGGTGGGTGAGGGAGTTTACTTGGGTATTTTTGGGGTTTGTAGGGTGGGTGAGGGAGTTTACTTGGGTATTTTTGGGGTTTGTAGGGTGGGTGAGGGTGTTCACTGGGGGTTGAGAGGGGATTTTGTTCACATTATCACATGTCTGGAAAATACACCCATTGTGTGCAAGAAAATCATTGGCTGGACATACTTATTTTTGTGCATGTACATTTAATATGTGATGGTGTACAGTGGGGCAATTCTAACAAAACAAGTGTGCATGTCCACATGCAAACAGTGTGTCACAGGCACATTACATTTATGGTCCCTGCATTTCAAAAGTATTCGTCAATTAGTGCTTGGCGTACAGCATGGCCATCCCGTGCATCATGTACTGGCAGGGGGGCTCCTTCGCCTCCGTCTCCATCCCCTTCATCCTCACCCGGCCCATGCATGTCAATGTCAGGTGGCAGTGGTACATTCCTTCAGACGCACATGTTGTGCAGCATGACACAGGCCATGGTGATCTTTGCCACCTTCTCAGGCCTATATAGGAGTGCCCCACCAGACCTGCTTAGGCAGCGGAACCGCGCCTTCAACAGGCCAAAGGTCTGCTCAATCACAACACGGGTACGAGTGTGCACACGATTGTACTCCTCTTCATGGCTGTTCTGCGGGTTCCGCACAGGGGTAAGTAGCCACGGCCTCAAGGGATATCCTCCATCACCTGCAAGCAGATACAAATAGGTGTGTGTCACTCTGAACTGCCACCTTCAGGGAGCACGGTCATGGCAGCAGCTATTTGGTGTGGGCATGCACATGTCCCTGTACGTGTACAAAATAGTCGCCTAGATGCAATGTATGCTGTAAAGAGGTGCGGTACACTGGATGGGGTTCAATAGATGTTGCAGGGTGTAATCATGCATGCTCTGGCAGATGTGCTGTGGCAGTGCGACAATGTTTGGCCTACAAATCATGCTGTCTATTCTTTACTATGCATGGTCACACTAGCTGCATTGCCACTGTTGCCATCCTATTCAGTCATGCATTGCTTGCCATCACCATGGTGCCCTGGTTGTGCCTCTTAATTGTTGTCATCCATATGCAATATTTGTGGATATGTGGCCCAGTGATGTGTCATGTTCCGTTTTGCTGGTTCAGGTGAGGAGTGTTTAGCTCTGCATGCATTCTCCACTAACTGGCTATTGCCAACCAGGTGGACTATTCCCCCCCTTTCCCACCCAGGTGCACTATTCCCCACCCCTTTCCCACCCAGGTGTACTATTCCCCCCCCCCTTTCCCACCCAGGTGCACTATTCCCCACCCCCTTTCCCACCCAGGTGCACTATTCCCCCCCCCTTTACCACCCGGGTGCAGTAGGCCCCACCCTTCTGCATCCGCACACATCAGTACCCAACAGCATGGCCATGGCCCTGTTGTGCAACTCACCGAGCAGCCAGGCACGTGGTCCAGCATGTCGCTCCATGTGACGGGGTAGCGTGGAGTTGCGCAGTACCATGGCATCATGTGTGGATCCAGGAAATCGGGCGCAGCAATGTGTGATGATCCTGCTGGAGTCACATACCATTTGCACATTGATGGAGTGGTATTGCTTGTGATTGCAGTACACTACCTCTATGGCATGGGGAACTACCAATTGCACATGGATGCAGTCGATGGCACCGACACAATTGGGCATGCCTGCCAGTGCATGGAAGCCTACTTTGGTTTCGGCTATCTCCTGGGCAGTCCGTGGTAGGGATATATGGGTGCTTGTGTGCTTCAGGAGGGCATCCAGCACTTGGTTCAGCATGCGTGAGAACAGTGGTTGTGAAATGCCATGCAGCTGGCCCACTGTGTGTTGGTAGGTGTCTGTGGCCAGGAAGTGTAGCACAGACACCACCTTTAGTAGTGGGGGGATGGCAGTGCATATTTCTATGTGGCTGGCAATGTCGTTCTATATCATGTCCACTATGGTGGTGATGGTGTCACGGTCCAACCGGTACAGGGCGTGGATCTGCTCAGGGGTTAGGTTGAATGAGCTGGGTCTGGTGCGAGGGATTGGTGGCTGCCTACGAGGCACTGGTGGCTGCGCTGGTGGTAATTGCTGGGCCTGTCTCACCCCCCTTCTCCTCCTGTGTCTCCTCTGTGCTGCCTGTTCTTGATGCTGTAGTTGTTGCTGTTGTTGCTGTTGTTGCTGTTGTTGCTGTAGTTGTAGCAGTATAGGCATGTCCTCCAGCGCCATGATTGCAACTGCTAGTGGTAGCATTTTGGTGTAGGAAGGGGTGTGGTGTGTAGGTGTGCTTCTTTTGTACTGGGCCACTCTACATTGCCTACACCTGTGGGGGGGTTGTGGTGTGTGGGTGTGCTCAGGTTATACTGGCACAGCCTCCATTGACTCCACCTGTGGGGATTGTGTGCACCTGTGGCAGCTGCCTTGTATCCTGCTTGCTGTTTGCGGGTGGTCCGCGATGCCTGTATGGCCGGCATCGTGCAGCCCGTGATTACCGGCTTTGCGATGCCGGTATTTGCATGTATGCATGGGTTGGAATTACCCCCTATTACCGGCATGCCGGTATTTGCTCCCTGAAGGGGCGCGTGTACGCGCCTATGCTGCTATTAGCGGCACCGTTGTTTAGTGTGCCGCTAATACCGGGTTTGCGGGTCGGAATGCAACGGGACGGTAAACGATGCCGGTATTACCATACCGGCATCGTTTTTGCCTTACCGGCATACCTCATAATGAGGCCCATTATGATAAGAAGCCCGACAGGACTCAGCGTGGTCAAATATGCCACTGTGACGCCCAGTATTTCAGAGTGCTGCCCTCTATGTAACAAGACAGTGTTGAACAATATTACACAGTGTTGCACAGTAAAACAAAGACCCACTCAGTTTGAAACTGTGGTGCCCAGCATGTCAGGGGGCTGCTGGCATTATCAGGGAGCCTCCATATCATACCAAGGGCTGAAAGTAATATTGGAATCCTGCATAAATATTCCAGGGTGCCAATAATTCCAGATTGCTGCTCAATTTCACAGGCTGCTGCTATTCAGGGCGTCGATGTACTGGCAATACGATTTTCCTTTTTTAATTTAATGTTGCTTGGTTGAAAACAACCTTTAACATATAAATATTTTAAAAAAGCAGAGCAGAAAAAAGGAAAAACTTTAAACATCAATCACAATTTCAAAATACAGTTAATCACTTCATAAACATGGTCCTAAAATCACAATACACATTATGCTCGCTCATCCAGTAATACCATCGACCTAAAAAGGGGAAAGGGAAAAAAAAGAAAAGGAGATACTTTGCCTAAAACTTTCCCTATGAAACATCAATAAATATACAATTGATCATTTAGTCTCCAGCCTAACAAAGAGGGATTGACTATTACAAAAACATTACAAAGAATGTGCTCAATACCCAGTCTCCAAATCTAGTGAATTCATAAAATTAGTAACCGCTAAAACCTTTGAAGATGTATGGCTTGATAGGAAAGTTGATCAGATACTCTAACCATCACTCGGAACCCTCAGATCTGAGAAATGTTTCATGAGATTCCAGCTACGCCCCTGAAGAACCGCGCAATAGATGAGTAGATGTTTAATTGTCTGACATTCTAAGGGAATCTTGCAAAAGCGACACCCCACCTCATCATCCTTGAGAATTCAATATCTTGCAAGAATTTGTCTAGTATTGCATAAATTAAGGCGAAATCTCAGAAAACCATGTCTAGTAGATTTGGCTTGATATACAGAATGAAAGGGGGCAAAGTTACCAATTTCTTATGTTCACCTTGGAGATAGTTGAGAGAGGGATACAAATGAAATTTTACAATTGTTAAAATCCAGTCAGACTCAAATAATAATTTCTTAATGTGCCTTGGAGTGTCCCTCAGAACCCAAATAGAAGTACCCAGTTCTGTCAAAAGCAGTATACAGAATGAGTAAACCTCTCAAAGTCAAGTACTCGACTGAGCCTCCAGCATAATATTCAGATCTTCAAATAAGGAGGCCATAGATGGAAACATTTTCTTATGAGTGAAAAGATTCATGTGCACGCAATGATACAATACCTAAATCGTACCTAATTGCATCAATTGTTACACACTTAGGAAGCCGCAGCACTCTCCGCCAAATGAAGGCCTCCAAAGTAGGCAAATAATCCAATAGTGCCATAGGGTAGATTTCAGAACCATAGAGTATCTTTGGCACAATTGTACATTCGTTAAACCTTAAAATTGGATTCAAGGTAAATCTCCCATATTTTTGGTCAATCTTCACCAGTTGGTTGGCCAAACTATGGGAACTGTTCTTTAACCATTCAAATAAGCCTGCTTGACCTTGCTTGGAGGAAAGGAAAAACCCCAAATAGATAAGTGAGTCCACCTTCCCAATTACTTCCTCATCAATTTTCCACTGATAGGTGGGTTTGTTCCAGCCCTTAGTACATTGCAGGATTTTCGATTTAGTGGGATTTACACTCAAAGCATGCTTACTCATGTAAATTGTGAACACTCATTCTTTGCAAACCGACCGCAGTACACTCAAAAAGTAAGAAATCATCTGATTACGACAGTCAAAACGGTTTGAATTGATGGATCTTTTTTGCGAAATAAAAGTGTCTCGTTCTAGATGCTCAAACAAGGGGGGTCCTGGGCATTTCTCTCTACCGTCCTATATCCCGGGTTAGAGTCTCAACTAGAGTCTTTAGCTCACCATCCTTTCACAGAAGAGAAATTTCCACTACATATCAGTCTTTGGCTTGCCCAAGGGCAATCCAGCACCAAAATGCCTGGCAATATTCTTCTGAACAGGAGTACCAACAGCAACCCCAGACACATGTTTCGGCCTGGTTGGGCCTCGTCAGTGAGGTGGGGCTGTGCCTCTATAAGAACAGTGAGCAGCGGTTCAACGTCTGGAGTACACCAGTAACTTAGGGTGAAAACCCAAAGCTACTCAATATGCATAAGTAAAGGGGGTTCTGGGAGTTTATCTCTATCAGCCTATATCCCAGGTTTGAGTCCCAACCAGAGTCTTTAGCTCGCCATTCTTTCACAGAAGAGAAATGTCCACTACATATCAGTCTTTGTCCTGCCCAAGGGCAGTCCAGCACTGAAATGCCAGGCAATTCTTTTCTGAACAAGATAATAGACTACACATCTATTAGTCCTATACCTATCGATGAAAAAAACTCACCCAATATCTCTAGTCAAGATCCCCATAAGACTGGAAATCTCTTGTAATAGATGTAGGAGGTTTGTCCTGTTCAAAGTTAAGCATTTATTCTCTGGTATCACACTTTCAATAAGTATTCTGCACTGCTTTTCTACTTCATTCCACATAGCGTTTGGTTTCCCTTGTACGCTACCCTTTCTGCCCAGTACCTCTGGGCCTAAAGGGCGCCGCTCGAGGGGGGCATCCAACAAGTTACCCTTTAAACATTGCCAATCACTCTCCGATACTTGGTTGTGTACTAGAGTAACTTGTTGACTTTCTCTGAAGGAAGCACGTAAGGAGTCCAAATATTGGTGCCAAACAGCCAAAGGTTTCATATTCGCAGCTGACTGAAGGTTTGACTGGGCCTTCAACGCCCCTTGAGTTAATGCAGAACGAGCAGGGGATGTCATTACCCCAGTTGGTGGTAAATCACGACGACCTGCCGTAACTAGTGAGGAGGGCATAGTTAGCTGGTTACCCGCCAATGCTTGTGCCGCAGTACATTGCAATGAATCAGAATACACAATGGGACCATGTTGTGTTAAGTAGTCACAGACCCCAGTTTAGTCTGCAAATTCAAGAATGTCTGTGGCAGCATTGGAGTAGAGTGCCCCTTGTTGGATGATTTTTGCACCCCCCGTGTTTTAGAAATATTAGAGAGAGCTCATTTCACCAATGGTTGAGACAATAATGAGTTCACGAATTGATGAGAAGAATATGAGTTCACCTTTTTGGTTTGGCAGTTCTTTGGTTTCTTCAATTGTTGGGCCTTCCTTTGAGGGGATTTAGCCTCTTTGCCTGAACTTACATTCAGATGACAACTCTCAGCGGACATAACTTCGTTCTGAAAATGTCCACATCCCGGTGAATCATCCAGACAAATGACCTCCAACTTCTGACCAGGAGTAACTATCACCTCTGCTGACATTGCGGTGTTATCACATCTTCTGGCAACAAACCCTTAGCCTTTGTCTGCCTCTTTTCTAGCAGTGCTGTACTGACCCACCGGGACACCAGGAGTTTTCCTGGGTAGGCCTCCGACCACAGGGCCCCTTTTCTTGGGGGAAGGATACATGGGGACTCAAAATTAAACTATTACTCGCCATTCGGGGATATGTAGCCATACAGGCCAGCCTGGGTGTGGCTGTTCGCTGCATGATTTGTTTGCCTGCCAGGCCCGCCCCTGCCAATGGATTTTGGGGCTTGTGCTCTCGTTGCACTATGGCGCGTGCGCATTGAAACCGCACGTGCCCTAGTATGCTCTGTGCTGTCGAGTCACATGCGCAGGTGTGGCTGGGCCCGTGATTGAACGTGCCATTGCCACCTGAGAGACACTGCCGACAGACAGTCTGAGTGCTGTGCTGGTACCGGGCCCATGCCGTGTGCTGTGCCCGTGTTCACGGTGCGCTCTGACAGATTCAAGAAAGACAGCCAACCAACCCAGTGAGGCGGGCCGCACTGCCTCCATCAGTAGACAGCAGCAGGTGACCCAAGTGAGGCTGTGGCTGAGAGCAGCTGAGGGCAGTTGCCAGACCTGAAAGGTAAGGGGATTATTTGTACGTGTGTGCCCCTCTCCTATTCTGCTGAGTGCTTCTGACCCTCACTTTCACCATATGCGGTAAACCTTTTCCAATGTGCTATAATATTTTCTAGCCATCATGCTGCAATGTTTTCCTTGTGTTGCTATCCTGCATGCAAGTGCTAAACTTTTCTCTTACTGTGAGGCCATGGATTTTAATATTCTCCACCTCTGCTGTAATGTGTTCTCCCTGTGCTGTAATAATTTACCGGCTGGGGTCGTGTAATATGTTCTCCATAAGCTCTAACATTCCCTTTCCTGTGATTTAATGTTCCCTGCCTGAGCTATACTGTAAAACAGCACCCTGTTTACCTAATATCCGCTCCTTGTGCGGTGATCCCCCGGCCCCGAACTGAATGGGGATGGTTATCGGGGTGTAGTGGGAATACTGGCAACCAGTAGACCTATTAAAATGCACTTCAGCTCTGCTATACAAGACCAAACTAAACTGCTAATCCAGTACTGCCACTCACACCCACCTCTACAAATGTACCTTACCATGACCTAAAGAAGCCCCTTCCTTTGTCATTATGGGGGCTGACACACCGCTCTGCTAATGCACCTCTTCCCAATCCTTAGCTCCGACAACCCCGCAATTCCAGTACATAAGAGCCATACACCGCTCTGCCAGTGTGCCTCAGCACTGACCTCCATTGACGCCTGCTATTCCATTACAGCAACTAACGCAAAGCTCATCTGACTGTCACTACTACTCCACCCTTAATAGCAGTAATCCATTGGCTTCTATTACAGCCATTCACAAAACTGTGCTAATGGGCCTCAATCCTAGCCGCAGCAACCCCTGTTGTTACATAACAGTGACTAACATAAAGCTCTTCCAATAAACCTCAATCCTGGCTAGCTGCAACCTCCGTTGTTCCATTACAGTGGCTCACACACAGATCTGCCAATGGACCCTCCATCCTGGCCTGCAACACCTACCGTTGATCCATTACAGTCAGTGGCTCCTTTACATGCAGCTCTACCAGTGTAACTCAACCCTGGCTAGAAGCAACCCCCATTATTCCATCACACTCACACCCACAAAGCTCTGCCAATGGACCTCAATCATGGCCAGCCGCGTGTCTGAACTTTCATGCTTGTGGGAGGTGCTGAGGTGTGCAAGCCGCCGGAGCTGTCCCTAATAATCAGGTCTAAGGTTATGCTGTTTCTGGACAGGGAGGAGTTGTGTATGTGGGGGGTGAGGAGGGAGTGTGTCACAGCACCCACCTCCGCCAAACCCTTATCTTATCCGGTTGTATTTTGGGTGCCTTAACATGGCATCTCTGCTTCTGAGCCCCTCTGTCTCTGTGAGAGCAATAACACATTGCAGCAATTCCAGACTTTCTCTGGCTGCGGAGGGGGGCTGCAGGGTTGCAGATGACGGCTCGGGCCCGCAGGTGGCACTTAGTAAGGTGCTTACCCCTGTGTGCTGTAACATTCTCAGTGGGGGTGGTGTGCTCTCCCAGTGCTGTACTCTTCCAGCCACTGTAATATTCTCAGTGTCTGCTGCACAATCCACTTCCCGCTGTAACATTGGCCTCTTCTGCTGGTACAGTCGCTCCCTGTGGTGTGCACCTCTCTTCCTGCACTTTAGCTCCCCACACTGTGTGCTGTAATATATCAGTGCGGTGTGAAACATCTGCAATACATCTCTCCTTGCTCAGCAATCATCGGCTAGTCCATTATGCCCTGCCCACCTCTCCTCCCCTCCACATACCCAATCCTCCGGACTCCGATGGTAATTTCATATCATCCCGGCTGATTCATGGGGGCCTGCATGTGCCGTTGTCTTCTCGCTGCGCTGAGCACCCCACCCCACAGCTTGTGTAATCCTCCAGCCCACCACTGCTCGATGGTTCCCCTGGTGTGTAAAACCCCAGCCCCATTCTGTAATATTTTTTCCACATAAGAAAAATCCCCTTCCATATTATGTAATCCCTTAGCCCTGCATAAAGCCAGCCCTGTGCTGTAGCATGACCTACCCATTATTAAACAAACAAACATGGGTGCCCTGATGGACTGGCAGCAGAACGGGCAAAAGTAATGTTAGCAACACACAAAGGGGACTGGTGCCGCTGTCGGTATTAGTGTGGTTATTGATTTTTAACCACCCATGACATAATATGTATTTGCGCCAAAATCATCCAACCTCTGCTGTAATATTTCACCCTCTGCTTTAACAATCACATTTGCCATCACACCCCCATGCCGTGGGATTCCTCTGCTGTAATATTCACTACACACTCTCTTATCCTCATCTCTGTGCTGTTTTTTTATTAGTTTGGGCTTCTAGATGGCGCTTGCACCAGCTATAAACCAAAACTATTGCATTAAAGTATAGATGGGGAGAAATCGGCTATGAGGAGGGACACCCAGCGTGTAGGTGTTGTTTGGTTATTTGCCCACCCATTGACTGCCCATGATAATCCCTATGGCTATTCCCACCCAGTTCCCGTCCCTCCCTGCAAAAAAACACCTCCTCCAGAGAACTCTTTGACTTTGCTTTAATCAAGCCTTACCATCAAACTTTGCACTCAAAGTGTCTGCCATTGTTTTGTCGAAGCAGCCTTCTGAGAGTTAATGACTTAATTGGAGTTGTAAACCCACTACTGGTGTAATAAAAATGTCTTCACCAGGTCTGCTTTTAGCCACTCGATTTATAAGCACTATGCATGCCCTTCACTTAAGTCCTGTTAAAAATAAACATTGGTAAAGCCAACAGTTTTGGCTTGTGTATAAGTATTAGGCATTTGCCAGGCACTGCTAATAGGTGCCCAGGTACTCACACCGTTTTGCACCTGCTACCATTAATGGCCAGTTAATACCAATACGGCGGTGCTTGGAAAGTGCTCTTCCCATGCCTACACAAACTGTTGGCATTGCCAATGCTTGTTTTCAATATGATGGAATCGACCAGCCCTATTTTGCAATAGTGCCCCTTGGTGCAGTAATATTTTCCTGTGCACTAATATTGCTGCTCGTGCAGTGAAATATGGGTCCACTTTGATCAAATTTACCAGGGCCTCTTTTGGTTCACAGTCTTGCCCTGCTTTCTATGGGGGACAGGGGCCGGCCATGGGGGGGCCTGGCCCCCCTGACTCCCCTGTTGGAGCCTGGCCTGAGTTCGAGGGAGACACACGAGACATTATAATTTTGCCACTCCGCAGAACATGCATACGAGATGGTCACAAACAAGATGAGATTACTACGTAAATCGATTCAATGCCCCGGATTTACTTCAATATAGAATCCAGTCGGTATCTGTGACGTGTCCACAAGCAAAAGCAGCACACTGCCACAACACCAAAACACCCTGAGCTCTGCCAGTGTTGGAGTCTTTAAGCACCACCTCCTCACCAAAACACACTGCGCACACCAAGATGAAGATGCTGCTGAAACATGTGTATGCTGATGGATGCGACAGGTGGTGGCCAAAGACAGCAGATTGTGATCCAGTATTTCAAGGTGCACCTGTATCAGTGGCAGCACCACATGGTATTGGCAGCTTATGGAGCTGATGGTCTAGTATCATGGCTAGTACATGCATGAGAATAATGTGCAGACTAGGGGCTAGTGTGTATTATTACAGGAAACAGTGCATCCTGTTACAAAGGGTTATTGACGCTGAATCTTGGGGTCACTCCAGTGCTGGTACTGATCAGCCATGTCTATGTCTATAAATACAAAAGAAAATACAAGTAAAATGCCACAAACCCTAAATGAAAGTCTGATCATTGTGCGGTGAAAGGAAGTCGATATTCATAGATGATTAAAAGTTATTTAAAATACTAGAGATCAATAAAATGCAGTTAAATAAATTAAACAAAATGTACCAGATGTTAAAACAGCAATTCAGGTGGATTAAGTGAGGTGTGATCGCAAGTTGCACACACTCCACAAGTGTCCAGTGACACTACCCTATCCGCTGCACTAGAGGAACCAGTGAAGAGGGCTTCATTCAATGTTGGAATCTCCACGTACCATGTATTCCTCAGCTGCCGATACTGATGACAAAAAAAGGTGTCAAACCTTTGCCGGTGAGGTGTGATCGCAAGTTGCACACACTCCACAAGTGTCCAGTGACACTACCCTATCCGCTGCACTAGAGGAACCAGTGAAGAGGGCTTCATTCAATGTTGGAATCTCCACGTGCCATGTATTCCTCAGCTGCCGATACTGATGACAAAAAAAGGTGACAAACATTTCCGGTGGTAGGGCAAAACTTGCACCCACGGTTGCCACTAGATCGTAAACACAGCCAAGAGTAAAGTTGTTAGCAGCAACTCCTGACATAGGAAGGCTTCATTTGATCCGGATATCTGTCTATCCCCAAATCCTTCCTGATTTCCAAACAAGCATCTGTCAAGCTGCTAACGCAACAATTTTGGACCAACAGTCACATTGACCACTCTTCATAAGCAAATTAAATTTAATAGACTGTTTCCACCTAGTTGCAGTAGAGGTGGGCGAAGTTTCTGCAGATAGCACGGAAATCCAGAAGTTTGCAGCATTTCAACTTTGCCCCCGGCCTCTGTGGAAAAGTGCAACTTCAGCACATTTTCTGCTGCTGCGAATTTCCATGATCTGCGCGCCTTTTCCCTGTCTCACCCAATTCCCCACACACATGTGTTACCATGGACTGTAGCACATGCCTGTGACCAGTGCACATAAACTCATTGTATAGCATGACCGGATACACAAAATCACTGCTTTGTGCAGGCATTCGCAGACATTCGCACCACCTGCGTCATCGCAGCTTCCATGCAGGGATTTGACAAACTCCTTGTGGGAGATTCCCGTCAGGGAAAAGGGAAAAATCCCTGCAAAATTCTACTTTCCTGTGGAAAATAATGTATTGGCCAGCATGCAGAGGGCAGCAAAGTACCACTCCAATGAAAGCTTCTGCAAAAGGGAAAAAAAAGAATCCCACCAACCCCCAGTTTCTGGCTCTTCCCAGATTATGTTCAATATCCAATTGACAAGGCCAGACCTGACTAGATGTAAACTATGAGAAAGACTTTGCTCCTGGATCAGTTCAGCAATATATTATCTGGCAGAGCATTTCTATGGACTACAAGACTATGGGAGCTCCAGAACTTTCCCTAGTAAAGGAAGGAGTTTAATCCGGCCACGTAAATGTTCCTAGAGTGTGCAATTCCAGCGATTCAGGGAGGTGTGGGAGCCTACTAGGCAGCGTGAGAAGAACCCTGAATAAAGAATTCCCTATTTGTTCCAGCCAGCATGCCCACATTCACAGCCCTATAATGCTGCAGAGGTAGCCTGCGCACAATGAACCTCCATGGCCAGAATAATAGCCTAACCCCTAAAGTGAGAGGAGAAGCTATAAAGTGACCCTCCTCACCTCGTTAATGTTGGAGAACTTTTAAGATTGGAGAAGTCAAGAAGTATTCTAGGATAGTATCGCCGGATAGTAAAAAATATTGCCCAGATTTTCTCCTGTCAAAACAAGATTAGTTTTTATAGTCTTAGGTCTGTTCATTTTCGAACCTTTCATTGCACACAAAGAGGGAAATAGTGTTTTTTTTAGTGCGTGTGTAGAATCCAGGGAGTGCCTCCCTTCTCCTCAAGAGACTAGGGACTAGGGAGGTGAGCTTGCTACGCTATATCCTCCCTAGGGGACAGGGCAAGCGGGATCTCACTGGGGGTGACCCCGCCTTAAAAGACAAAGAATTCCCAAATAATGTGGCACCTACACCATCCCTTGAAACAGACTCTTCATTGTTTCTGGGTTATATGGAGATTAAACCATGTTATAATGTAGAGGGCCCTTTAACTGCCTTGGCTGATGACTCCACTCGATTGACCTCTGCTCAGGAGTTTAAGCTTCTTTTTTTGTTAATTAATACATAGCAATGCACATTTCATCAGTATGTGTTACAGTAAGTGGTTGTGAACAATGTATTCGGATCACAGATATGTCACCAATATGTTCATTATGCAGTTCAATGGACCACTGTTGGCTTAACAAAGGGTGTAGACGCAGTCCCCAGGAGTGTTGCGTACCTTTGTCGAGATATGCTCGGCAGCATTTCCCATAGTCTGTGGAGAGGGCCCTCGGACATGCTAATTCTCTTAATAGGCTTTCTTAAAATAAAGTGTTTCATCCATTCTTCAATTACTGGGGTCAGTCCTTTCATACATGTTTTTCAATTAAAGATTTGGCAACCACGCATGCATATCCAACACATTTCCCATCCCTTCTGTTGCGTTCACGAAAGCCGCTCAGTAGACAGACTTCAGGAGATTTCCTAAGATCATACCCTGTTATTTCCATGATTATTTCCTGTCCCCAAAATGCTAATATGGGAGGGCATTCCCAAGCCACATGAAGAAAGCTTGCCCTTGGCGCATGGCATCTCAGACAATTGCCAAACATCTGCGGGTTACATTTAGCTATCTGAGCTGGAATCCTATTGTGTTGGTGAAGGTATTATAATTGGATCAAGTTATGTCTATACCTCATCGACACAGCATGGTGATGCTTCACAGCGGCAGTCCACTCAGCACCATCCAGCCTCTTGTCCAGCGATGCCTCCCACATTCCTATGGTTACTGCAGATTGCTTTCGGCCTTGAGATTGTCAGCTTATAGACTATTGATATGGTGTGGCACTCTCAGCGGAATCAATTATTAGATTAATGATAGGACTGTCTGGAGGCAGTATCGAGAAGCTTGAAATCGTCCACTTAAGGGATGCTTCCAAACTCATGTGCCAGAGGGTAAATGGCCACCCCTGAGGCTCCCAATTCTACAATCCTTTCAAATGATAAGAAGGAGCCTCAGGGAAAATATCCTCCAATCTCAGCAGGTCCAAAACAGTGAACTCCCTCTGGAATTCAGCATCAAATGGATCAGTTATACCATCAATGTTATACAGAAATATGTTTGTACAGCTTCTTATGGCCATATATTTGCAGTGTTCCAGTTGCCCAATCGGCATTGTCAACCGTGCCCGTCAGTTCTCTATCTCCACTGGGCTGCTTAATCAATGCACTGGCTAAGATTCTAGGGTGCTGAACCAGCTTTTTGAGCTTGACGTGCCAGGTGGTTGGCTTGATTTTGTACCAATAGGATGCAAACAATGTTTGCACAACCAGATAGTATAGCTCGAAGTGGAGGATTCCTTGCCCTCCACTACCAATTGGCTTAGTCAGTGTATCCCATCCCACTCCAGATTGTGTTCTACCCCAAATGAATGTCCTACATAGTAAGGAGAAGAGTAGCCTCACTGGAATATTTATAAACAAATACAACCACCTAGGCAACACCACCATTTTGACTAGCGAGATCTTCCACAGTGTTTACAGAAGAAGGGTAGCCGACCTTCTAACCTGCTGTTCCATTCTGTTCAATAGCGCTTTGGGGTTAAGGGATATCGGGTCTTCCCGGGATTGATCTATGTGTATGCCTAAGTAACACACTGTATCCAGGCAACAATTTAGTTCTCCTACATCAGGGCTACAATCCGTAATAACTCCAGTCTAGCGATTCAAATGCTTTCTTGATGTCCAGCAGCGGTGCCGCAATTGGCCCCTCAGGGCCAATGTGGTGCATGATTGTGAACAGCCTGCAACGGTTGTGATGGGTAGTATGCCCGAGTACAAAACCCCATGCTCCTTTAGGAACCGGTCTGGCATAAGTGATAACAGCATACAAGCTAATAATTTGGTGCATATGTTATAGTCCACTTTCAACCAAATGCCTGCACTCCATATTGTCTTTTCCGGGCTTCAACAACACTATAATGTTGCGTTCCTGCAAGAAATATCCGGTAAACGTTCCTTTTCAAGAGAGAGCTGATACAGTTTCTGTAGCTCGGAGGCCATCATCTTCAAGAAGTGGTGGTAGAATACAATAGTTAGCCCATCGGGCCCGGGGGCTTTTCCCAGTGCCATGTCTCTCATAGCCTCCTTATCCTCATCTAATTCAGTGGGTCACCCCAGTCATTCTCTATGGCCGTCTTCCAATCAGATCAAAGCCACCTCATCTAGGAAAGATTTAATATCCTGAGCCCCTGCCGCCTCTGTAGAGGTCCAGGTAGAACTCTATAAAACAGTAAATAATCCTGCTCAGATCATGCACCACCTCCCCATTTTTGTGTTATATGGAGCTTAACGAAGTATGCCCATTATTTAGTATAAGGCGCCTCGCTAGCAATGTCCCTAGCCTGTCGGATTATCCATACCTCCTGGCATCACTTGGTCCATAGAAGAACTTAATCACGCCGTCTGCTAGCTCATGGAATCTGTCCTTCGCATCCAATATGTCTCAGTCCGTGGCCTGGAGCAGGCTCTGGTTGTATTCTCCCTCCAGGTGCCCCAAAGCACCTTCCAGAACATCTAATTCGCTATGAATGGACTTGAGTATTCTATATTCTTTTTATATGCAGATCCCCCTTATGAAGACTTTGAAGAATTCTCACACCGTGCCAAAATCCTGTACTGATCCGCCGCTACGGTAAAAAAAACTCTTGTATTTCTCAATCCAGATATTTTTTAAGAACTGTCCGTCCCTGTTGGAATCACTTTTAAACCTCTATGACGGGTGAGCTTTGTTTAAGGTTCCCATCTCCAATTAAAACGTGACTAGAGTATGGTCCAATAACGTTGTTGAGAGGATCTACCCCACTAAATAATTGTGTTGAAAGTAACCAATAGTCAATGTGAGTTGAGCGGTCATGGGCTGGAAAATGGGGTGGAAAATGGTAGGTATCTGCTTCACATTCTCATGGGTGAATCTCCCGATATCACAGATTTTAGACTGCCATCAATTCATTAACCTGGCCCGCTGCATTGGAGGGGCTCCTATGGCATCCTGGGGATCTGTCCATTCTCTCATCCAGCACCTTGCGGAGATCTCCACCCACGAGAATGCTTGAGTCTAGAAATGGGGCACACCTCTCCCATAGTTCTTGAAAGAAGTCTAGGGTGTCGTGATTCAGGGCCTTGGTAAGGAGTTTAGGGCCAGTTTGGTGCCTTTTTGAAGGGATATATCTGTATTTGTACTGTGACTTCCACCCTGTTTGTTTATATGGACTGCTCCTAGAGTGCACTGCGTTTGTGGTCTAGTCCTCTGTTTGTTTCTCGCCTTTTTCCTTCCCCTCCAATCCCCATAGCAATTAGCTGAGGCAGTCAAGTGTCCCTGGCCTTTTGATTTTTGCAGCCCTCTCTTACCGCTCTCCCCTTCTTTCCTGCTTGAAATCTGTAGACATCCATAAAGGAAACAAAAGAGTCAACAGCTTCCCCTTTTCAACCGTGCAAAAAGGTAGGCCTAGAAAAGCAGGTAGCTAGTTTGTACAAATGCTAGCTATTGGAGGTCACAGACTGGTTTGGAAAGAATTCTTTGATAATTCAATTCATTCATAAGTTTAGACACACATTTTAAATCTGTAAGTTCACAAAAACACAATTGAACCTTAAAAAACACATTTGAGCCCTATTGGGCAATTAAAAGAGTTACAAACTGTTTTATACTCCACAGTCAAGTGAGGGTTAGTAACATAAATATATAGTGCGAGTTCAAATACTACTTATAGAATGGTAGTATGTTATTGTTTCCGACACATAGTCATGTTCGTGTTTCTGGTTCGGGATGGAGTCAGCCTTCACTGGGATTTACCCGTTAGCAGATGAAGGGTCCGAACTGTCATCAGGACGTTATTCAGAATTGTGAACGCCTAGAGGGACAGATGACACATAGAAGAGGGTGTATCAGAGAAAGGGTGGCCTCACAGAGAGAATGCACACATAAGACATTGTTGATGCAGTGTCAGGTGTGTTAGGTCAAGGCAGAAGGGCAGAGGCCGATTCAGTCTGTTTTAATGGAGTTTGAAGGGGTGTTGTAGTTAAGATCATTTGTGTATTTCCTTCAGGTCATGGCAGAAGGGCAGAGGCCAATTCAATTTGTTTTACTGGAGTTTGAAGGGGTTTTGTGGATTAAGATCATTCCAAGATGGTGAAGTCTCTTCTTGAGGATGATTGTAGGAAAGGCAGCTGTGACAATACTTGGAACCTTTGTCAAGGTTCTAAACTGCCTATCATCTGAAGTACAGATTCAGAGAGGTCACAGCCGTAGAAGCTCCTGATCAAAGACAGAAATAACCAGAGAACAGAAGAAGCAAGCGAAGTAGAAAAGTTGCTTTTGTTTAAAACCATGAAAGAAGTAAATGGAAGACGTTTTCTGAAGTAACTGTAATTAGAACTGTGTTAGTCAAGCTCAACATATTTTTTGGCATAGAACTGTTAATACAAATGTACATATTTAGTTAAGTCAGATACTGTGATTATCACTGCGAAAAGAAGTAAGGCACAGAAGGGCATGGCAAGTTGTTATCATTTTTATTCTGTTTGTTTTTCGGAGAAGATAACAGTGCGCGCGGCCAGTGTTTGAGTAAATGACCTAGAGGTATCTTGATGTTTCGTGTGGACAGGAGAAGCTTTGTGTTCAACAGAGAGGTGTTGTCTGGCAACCCTGACACGGCCTGCTTCAGTGGGACACACAACTCTTGTTTCCACAACAGAGCGCAAAGCATAAATCCAGCGTTGGGTAGAGACGGGTTAACGCTGGAGTCAACAGAGACAGGTGCGCACATTAAGAATAATGTGTTACCTTTCCAGGAAGCTGCAGAGTGCGAGGCTGCATTGTAGGAGCACGGGTCATCAGGGAGAGAGCGTGAGATATGTAAATAGTTGCTACTGCTAACCATCAGGAAAAAGCTCAGCACTTCGGCAAAAAGCTTAAAGAAGATTTCAAAGAGTAAAAGAAAGAAATGCACAAGTTGCTTAAATATTTTTAGAACTAAAGCAACAGTACCAAGAAGAGAAAAGGGTAACTGAAAGACTACAAACATTTAGTTTAGAACATTTCTGAGCATTGAGAGAATTGAGAGATAATACGAAATTCTTTGGAACTTACTAGCTTGTGAGAGAAGGAAACCAAGCACAAGCAAATAAGAGACATCACAGTAGAGGTCAACAGAAGAACTAGGTCAGCCTTCCAGAGCTAAAGGAAGGCAATAGGTCATTTGGAAGAGGAGAGAAAATACAGGAGCTTAAGAGAAAACTAAGAAGAAACTGAAGGCAAGGCTAATCTGTAGTGTGTTTCTTCCTTGTAGAAATCTACCAGAAGAGTAGAGCCATTGGAAATCCAGAGCAGTGAGAGGAAGAGAAAGCATTGAAGATCTGATTGTTGTTATGTTGTCCCATTCCCCTATCCCCCGAACTGTCAAGTCAGAAGTGAGTTTTAAACCTCCTCTGCATGGACGGTACGGTAGGGGTTAGTGGGCTTATCTTCAATTCTTGCGGGATGGAAGGATGTGACCTCAGTATGAAGGGGCCACGATAATTATCCTGCCTGGATTGAGATGGAGCCCAATCGAGATTTTACCCTGGAAGAGCTAGGAAAAATGCTTGGGGAAATGAGAGAAGAATTAAAGGCTTATCGTAGGGAGACTTCAATATGACCACTAGACTACAAGAACTTAGTTTGTGTGTAGTGGAAGGACAAGGTACGCCAAGTTTAGTTATAGACTTATAGACAGAGAGCCACCTCAGGTGCATCCTGGGTCTGGAGCAGGAGGTAGTAGTAAGGAAGGTGGTGAGTTATGTTCTTCAAATTCTTTCCGGGGTATGGGTCCCACTCAGCTAGTGCCTCCATGGCCCCTCTAAGAATTTTGGAGGAGACTCACTGAGGTTCAAAACCTTCTGGATCCAATGTGAGTTGCATTTACTGGGCAGGCCAGAGGCCTTCCCCATTGTGACTTCTAAATTATCCTTTGTTCTGTCTTATTTATCAGGGGAAGCTGCTGCATGGCCCATACCATTGCTTGCAAGAGAGGGTCCAGAGTTACACAATCTAACATTGTTTAAAACAGAATTAAGTAAGATGTTTGATCGTAATTGTGTGATGCAAAGTGTGGATGATGAGTTGTTGGAATTAAGGTAGGAAAGTAAGGTATAAGTTGCTTACATTACACAATTTAGAGCATTGGTTTTGGAAAGTGGTTGGCCGGAAGAGAAGAGAGCCTCTCTTTTCTACCGAGGGCTTAGAGAGGAGCTTAAGGATGCAATGGCCATTATTACAGACAGACCCACATATTGTGAAGAACTCATTACCTTAGTTATTCAGCTGAATGCTAGGCAAAGTGAAAGAAGGTCAAAGCATAAGAGAGGAGTGTCTGAGAGTAGATCCTGGGTAAGGAGTGAGCGAGTAAAGACAGCGGGAAGTGGAGAAAGGGTGTCTAAACCTACAGAAAGAGTTAGACAGCCTCAAGCTTAAGTAAGGATGTAAACGAGAGGAGAAGGAAGGAAAACATGTGCTTGTAATGTGGGGATGGTACCCATTTCGTTGGAAGATGTACACAAACTCCATGAAGATTTTTGAGGCATCTGTCCAGAGGTCAGCAGGTGGCGAATACCTTACAGTCTGCAGTACTGCATATCACCCCAAATGTATCTTTGTTCTGGGATGGTAAGGTGAGGTGTGGTGGCCCTTGTGTGTTGGATTCTGGAGCCACAGGAAATGGTATTGACATGAAGTTAGCGGCCATATTAGAAGTTTCCACAATTCCTAAGTTGGTTCCCGAACAGGTTCGGGCAGTGGATGGTACCCAGCTATTCTCTGGTTCGATAAATCATGAACTAAGACCTTCGAGCTGATTATAGCTGAAGAACACAGGGAAGAGATTGTATTTGACCTAATAGACACCCACAGCTATGGTTCATTTTGGGTATGCCCTGGTTAAGGTTACATAACCCTCACATAGATTGGGGGTGAAGAAAAGTAGAATTCTGTTCCTAAAATTGTGTTTCAGGGTGCCTCAGAAATAGAGACCTCGATCAGTCAGTTGGAGAAGCGGAGGTACAGGTGGGCTTTTGTATGTATTAAAGAGAGGAAGGTAGAGATATTATTGGGGCAGTAATGGGTTCCTTGCCGGATAGATATCAACAATTTAAGGAGGTGTTTGATGAACAGGAGTCTGGAGAGTTACCCCCACACCATCCGTTTGATTGTAAGATTGAATTAGAGCCTTGGGTCCCAATTCCTTGTAGGAGAATGCATGTGCTCACAGAGAGAGAAAATGAGCATCTAAACAATTACTTGGAGGAAAACCTGGCTAAAGGCTTCATTAGCTATTCACATTCATCTGCAGACTCACCTTTATTTTTGTCCCTAAAAAGGATAAAACAATATGTACGTGCATTGATTATCGAGCTTTAAATAAGATAACCATTAAGAACAGTTGCCCTCTGCCTTTAATTTCTGTAATCTTAGATCGGCTACAAGGAGCTACGATTTTTACCAAGTTAGACCTTAAAGGGGCTTATCATCTCATGAGAGTCAAAGAGGGAGATTAATGGAAAACTGCTTTTCGCACAAAGTTTGGATTATGTGAGTAGCAGGTAATGCCGTTTGGACTCTGCAATGCTCCGGCGGCCTTCCAATTTTTCATCAACATGGTATTGAGATAGATCCTGGATGTTTTCGTGGTTGTGTTTATAGATGACATTTTGATTTTCTCTCAAGATCTGAAGCAGCATGAGGAGCATGTTGGAAAGCTCTACAGAGGTTGAGGGAAAATCAGTTGTTCGTAAACTAGAAAGGAGCCAATTTAATACCACGCAAGTGCAATTTTGGGAATTTGTAATCTCCCAGGAAGGTCTAGAAATGAACACAGGAAAGATCCAGGCAGTTAAGGAATGGCCAACCCCTACTTATTTCAAAGACATTCAGAGTTTCCTGGGGTTTGCACATTTTATTTATTTATTTATTTTTACCAGTGTTTCTTTCAGGGTTTTTCGTGGGTGGTGACCACCATTACCAGGCTATTAAAGAAAGGGGCTACATTTCTTTAGTCTGTTAATCAGAGGAGGCTTTTATATTATTGAAGGACACATTTACTACAGGTCTGGTGCTGTTACATCCTGATGTAGATCAACCTTTTTTGTTAAGGCAGATGCTTCCGATCTAACCATGGGAGTGGTATTGTTGCAACGTCATCAGTCTACTGGCCAATTGCAACCTGTGGCCTATTTTTCAAGAAAGTTTACAGCTGCAGAACAATCTTACACCATTTCCAATCGAGAACTACTTGCGAACAAGGCAGCATTTGAAGAATGGAGGTATTACCTGCTTGGAGCACAGCGCAAGGTAACGGTGTTGGCAGACCACAGAAATCTGACCTTCCTACATTTTGCAAAGACGTTAACTCCCAGACAACTTCCATGGTCACTATTTTTTGCAGAATATGACTTCATAATCACCATTAAACCTGGGCATTGTGTAACGCTCACCTGAATCCCTCGGAGGCGCAGGTCTGGGCTGGGGGTTCTCGGAGTCTTCTAGGGTCACCGCGCAGGCCTCGAATGCCACCCTGGAAAGGCCTTCCTCACTGAGATCTTGATCTGAAGGGTGAGGTGTCTGCAATTGTGAGAGCAAGGGGTTAATAGGATATATAAGCCTGACAGGCAAGCTGACTCCCCTTCCTGGTAATCCCCACGTAGTTCGTAGGGCTAAATGTGCTCACCTTATATAGGTGAAAGCGGAGCTCTCCATCCTGCGTCTGTGCAGGGGCGCCGAAGCCAGTTACTTCACTGGTTAATTGTCCAGCCTCTTGGTGCAGAGGATGAAGATTTGGGAGCTAGGCCGTCGTTAGCAGCACGAACGGCGGTTGCTTGAATGGAGAGCGATGGAAATGCGAAGGTATTGGCAGGCAAGGAAGTAAAAAATGTCAATTCGAAGTTTAAGGCACTTCTTAATGTCTCTTTTCCTTTTTCAGGTTGCAGAAGCAGCTGGGTAGAAAAATAGATGTCGAGGAATGCACCGAGGAGTGAGAAAGATGAGAGCTGCCCAAAACACGTGCGATGGATGGAGTTTTGTATTTCTTAATGATGTCCTTTTGTTTTTGCAGATGCGAGTAGCAGCGTCGGCGGAGGCGAGAAGAATGCAGCGCAGGTAGGAAAGGTTTCACGAGGTTACTAACCAATGTCCTTGCTTCCACAGGGTGCCGAAAAATGGAGAGCTGCAGCCCGTGGCTTTGAGATGCACCGATGGATTGGGTAAGTGCTGCGCTGATTTTATCTCGTGCTAACCTTGGTGTTCTTTTCCCATTCTCAGATGCTGCAGAAGACAAAGATGGTGTTTCAGAAGGTAAGATTACGGATTTCTCTTCCCTAGATGCAGAAGTTGCAGATTCTCTGGAGCTGACACGGTGAGCGTCCTGCTGCTATTGCAGAATAGCGCGAAGCACGTTGCTCTGATCGGGCGTGGTTTAAATAGCCTACTGGAAGTACTTAGGTGTCTCCTTCCACAGCAGCCTCGCCCAGGAAAAAAGTCCCAGCTTCCAGAATAGTTCCAGGTATCCAGTCCCAGGGAGTGTGCTGGCCACACCCAGAAGGTAAAGTAGTTCCAGCCATGGATGGATGAGGATTTCATCCTGCAGGTGAGTGAGCAGCATGGTCTGCAGCAGGTAGGTCCACCCAAGCACCATTCTTGCATCATGAGGCCCGGACGTCCTGTGCCGGGACTGGGTCCCCTATGAGCCTGGCGCCACTGGCGCCAGGACAAGGTCCATAAGGCCCCTATGGGAGCGATGGGTGCCTGGAAATGAAGTTGTGACCCGGCTTCCGAGGCAGTTGGGCTAAACCTGACTCCTTGAGGCTGCGGTCATGACAGCATCCCCCTTCAAGGCCCCTCCCAGCTTGTCTTTTCCGGAGGTTTTTGGCTTGTTGGGAAAAGCCCGATGAAATTTTCGGACTAGACGAGGTGCATGTACATATTCTGAGGGTTCCCAAGATCTCTCCTGGGGTCCATATCCCTTCCAATCAATCAGGTAGTATAGTTTTGATTTGGAATTTTGGAGTCCAAGATGTCTCGAATTTAAAATTCGGATTCTCCGTCAACTTGGATTGGCTCAGGAGGTTTAGTCAAACGGGTTCCGGGTTGCACAGGTTTCAGGAGAGAAACATGGAAAACAGGATGTATCTTCATTCGAGTAGGTAATTCTAGTTTGACAGCCCACTGGGTTAATCACGGCCGTGATTGAGTAGGGCCCTAAATATCTTGGGTTGAAGGTGCGTGGCCTTTTAAAAGATAAATGTTTAGTGGACAGGCCAGACTTGATCTCCTTTTTGATATTGAGGAGCCTCTTTTCGATGTTGGTCTGCTCCTTTTTTGTATGACTCTTTAGCTCGTTTGAAGATGAGCTGTGGCTTCTTTAAATGCTTGAGTTATTGTCGAATGCAGATGGTCAACAGCAGGGTGTTCCGAGAGCTTGAGGTGGGTCCAGATTTGAGGTTCGAGGATGACTTCCATACAGCAGGAAAAAAGGGGTTTTTTCCCGTCCCAGAATGGATTGAATTATTGTAAGCGTATTCAGCAATCCAAAGGACATCCTTCCAAGTACCCTCGGATTGATGCAACATGCAGCGCAGATATTGTTCTAGAGTTTGGTTAGTTCTCTCAGTCTGCCCATCGGTTTGAGGATGATGGCTGGTGGAAAGTCGTACATCAATTTGTGCTAAACGACAACAACTCCGCCAAAAATGGGAAATAAATTGGCTTCCTCGGTCAGAGATTAGTACTGAAGGGAAACCGTGTAACCGGACAATGTTTTCAAGAAATTCTCGGGCTAGAATGGAAGCTGTAGGTAAACCTTCAGTGGGATAAAATGAGCCATTTTTGAAAAAAGGTCTACGATCACTAGATTGTGTTGTATCCGGAGCAAGGGGTAAATCCGTGATAAAATCCATCGAGAGCGTGTGGCCAAGGGCCTGGTGGAATGTCTATTGGACGTAATAATCCTGCTGGTTTTTCCTTCTGACTCTTGTTTTGTGCGCAGATACCACAAGAAGCTACAAACTCCTTAACATCTTTCCTCCAAGATTGGCCACCAAAAATGCCTTTTAATTTTTCTCTGAGGTTTTGGCAACTCCAGGATGTCCTTCCATTAGAGAATCATGTTAGCAGGTGATGACCTGTTTTTGTAAGTCAGCGCAGGGTAAGAATAGTCTTCCTTGGAAATACAAATAGGTCTGATCTATTGTAAAATCCTTCTCTTTCAATTGCCAATTCGATGAATCTTCGGAGTTATGAGCTTATTGGACCGTTGCTTTAATTTCTTCGAGGGATAATGTGTTGATTAGCTCCTAGTATCTTTTGTTCAGGAATTATTGGCACCGGCTCCGGATTAGCTGTAGGTTCGTCTACCCCTATCCGGGAAAGGGCGTCTGCTTTTCGTTCCTAACGCCTGGTCGAAATGTGATCACAAAATCGAATTCTGCGAAGAAATAAAGCCCAGCGTAGTTGCTCGAAGATTGAGCTTTAGCTGACTTCAGGTACTGGAGGTTACGGTGATCCGTGATTACGGTTACTGTGTGCGCGGGCTCCCAAAGATAATGCCGCCAGGCCTTAAAGGCGGACTTAATTGCCAGAGTTCTTTGTCCCGTAATTGTGTAGTTGATTTCAGGAGCTGAAAATTTGTGAGACAAAAGGCTACAGGGTGTAACTGGTGCGTTTCGGGGTCTCTTTGTGACAGCACCGCCCCCATTGCAAGACTGGAAGCGTCTGTCTCAACGATGTAGGGAAGTTCTGGATGGGTGATGCTTAGACTGGAGCAGAGATAAATTTGGCTTTTTAATTTCTTGAAGGCTTGTTCGGCTTCTGGAGTCCACTCAAATTTTTTATTCTTTTCAGAAGAGCCGTGATAGGTTGGACTACCCGAGAGAATTCAGGAATGAACCTTCGGTAAAAATTAGCGAAGCCCAGCATGCTCTGCACACCTTTAACGGACGTTGGGGAAGGCCATTTGGTGATAGCAATCACTTTTCTTGAGTCCATGTGAACTCCGTTGGGTGATAAAATGAACCCTAAAAATTCCACTTCCTTTGCGTGAAAGGTGGCACTTTCGCCAGTTTAGCAAACAAACGGCGTTGGCGAAGTTCTCTGTAAAACCCGCTGTGACGTGTCTACGATGATCAGTTTCTGAGGCTGAGTTATACCAGGATGTCGTCAATGATAAACGACTACGCACACATCAATAAGTTCTCTGAGGATCATCATTCATGAAATACTGGAAAAGCGGCCGGTGCGTTACACTAGTTCGCGAAGGGCATTAACATTGATACTCAAATAATCCATATTTAGTGCGAAAGGCCGTCTTCCACTCGTCGCCTCCTTAATGCGTACCAATGTAAGCTCTCTGAAGGTCTAACTTTGTGTATATGCAGG
>PGSH02013835.1:0-143925 GCA_002915635.3 Ambystoma mexicanum
TTGCTCGCGGGAATTTCCTCCAAAAGGAGCCTTAGGAGACGCGTTCGTGGTGGAGTGGTCATTCCCACTGCTGTACGCGTTTCCTCCAGTCCCCGTCATCCCGCAAGTACTGCGGAGGTTACGGAGGTTCGGTTCCCGGATGATCCTCATTGCTCCGGCGTGGGCCCGGAGGACGTGGTACCCGGACCTTCTCGACTTGTCCATCTGCCCTCCACGTCGTCTTCCCTACCGAGACGATCTGCTCTCAGGGAGGGGGTCAGGTTCTCCATCCAGAGGTCAGATCCCTCAACCTTCACGCTTGGCTTCTGAAAGGTTGAGGTATAAGGATTGGGACCTCCCTGAAGACGTGATGGAGGTGTTGCTCTCGGCCAGGCGGCGGGCAACAAAGTCTCTGTACGTTGCCGTTGGAGAAAGTTCTGCGACTGGTGCAGAGTTAAGAATGTGGATCCTTTTGAATGTGACATTCCCATGGTTCTGTCTTTTTTGCTTTCTTTGGCCACAGGGGCTTGCAAGTGGGTACCATTAAAGGTTACCTGGCGGCGCTGTCCATATTTAAGCGCTCGTCTGAAGAGTGTTCCTATTTTAAGATTCCTTTAATTTCTCAGTTTTTGAAAGGGCTCACTAATGTGTTCCCTCCGTCACCTTTTCTAGTGCCCGGTTGGGATTTGAACCTTGTTCTTAAGTTTCTTATGGGTGCTCCGTTTGAGCCTTTACATTCTTGCCCTTTGAGACTGTTAACTCTGAAAACTGTGTTTTTGGTTGCGGTTACTTCCGCTCGCAGAGTGAGTGAGTTACAGGCACTTTCAGTTAAGCCACCCTTCACTGTGTTTCATAAGGACAGGGTTGTCCTTAGAGTTCGTCCTTCCTTTCTTCCGAAGGTGGTTTCGGAATTTCATTTGAGCCAGAAGGTTGTTCTTCGGGTTCTATCCTCCTCCACATCCTGGTAAGGAAGAGGAGAGGCTCCATAGGCTTGATCCTAGGAGAGCTTTAAGCTTTTATGTTTCACGCATGTCCCGGGTCAGAGTGGACGATCAACTTTCATTGGTTACGCTGGAAAGCGTTTGGGACAAGCTGTGACGAAACAGACTTTGTCGTTGGATTATTTTAGCTATCTCCGAGTGTTACCGCTTGGCGGGTAAGGACCTCGGCTGGCTTGCGGGCCCATTCTACCAGGGGTGTGGCTGCGTCTACTGCCCTGCAGAGGGGTGTTCCTATTCGTCACATCTGTGATGCAGCCACCTGGGCTTCAGTACATACTTTTGTACGTCACTACTCCCTCGATTCCATCACGAGGGCAGGATCTGGCCTTTGGCAAGGCAGTCCTTTATTCCGCAATTTGATTGGGCATGCTAAATTTGTGTTCTAAATTCTTTTCCACCTCCTTGCTTGGTACTGCTTTGGGAGTCTGTCATAGATATGGAATACGTCGGAGGACCCAATCCCCTCGAAGAACAAGTTACTTTCTTACCTGGTAACGTTCTTTCGATGGGATGGTCCGACGACGTATTCCATATCGCTCCCTCCCTGCCTTCCCCGCTGCAGAATTTCTTTTGCGATTGCAGCTTGCGTTCCGCAAGGCCTTGTGTGTCTGACTGGCAGAAAACTGGTGGCACACGTTCTGGGGGAAAAAACTACAACTGAGGCTACGGGCGTCGTGCGTCCTACTTATCACATCGGGTGACGTCGGCCGTCGAAGGTCCTCGGCGATTTTCCAAAGCAGCACAGCTGTGGACCTTACCTGTCATAGATATGGAATACGTCGTCGGACCATCCCATCGAAAGAACGTTACCAGGTAAGAAAGTAACTTGTTCTTCTCTAACAAAGAGGAACAGGAGCCATTGAACATGAGCCATTGAGGGCTGGGGGGAGGCCCCGATATGGGTCACCCTCGAACCATGGCAGTTCCCAGATCCACAAGATCCAGATATTCTGGCTTTGGACTCCCCTCAAACCACCCCTACAAGAAACCCCTCTCCAATTGATGATCAGTTGACTTTTAACGTAATGTTACGTAAGGCAGCTGAACACTTTAAAATTGCCACTGAAGAGGCAGCCCCTGAAGCAGACTTTCGTTGAGGATATACTCGAGAGAAGCCGCCAGCCAGCCAGGCTATCCCTCTCCTCAATTTGATTAAAAAACGCATGGCTCCCTCCTTAGCAACACCTGCTCTCACAAGAGGTGTAAACCCAAGAATTGAAAAAACTTTTGCCCTTCTCCCTCGGATCCTCTATATATTATAGGTCATTCCACCCCAGATTCTTTTGTAGTCACTACCACAAGAAAGAGCAGGGGTCCCTTTGTCAACTGGCGAGGCACCCCCTGACAAAGAAGGGAAAAGACTTTACGGCCTTGGGAAGAGGGTTACCACAGCAGCAGCGTACTCTATGCGTATTGCCAATAACACCACTTTATTGGCCAGTTACGCCGATGCACAGTGGGCTTTAATACAAGAAGGCCGACAAGAGGCTCCAGAACCTCTACGAAACCGTCTCCTCACCACAGTCTCTGAGGGTAGGCAAGTTAACCAGAGCATTTTAAAAACACTTTGGATTCTCCCGAGACGGCCAAGTCGATCCCTGGCTCAGGGCATACTCCTCAAAAGACACGCATTGGCTTTGGAACTCGAGTATTTAAACCTGAGACGCAAGCGTCACTTATAAACAAACCTGTGGAGGAATCCAACTTGTTTGGGAAGGTAGGTTGACGAGGCCCTAGAGACCGCAAAAAAGGAACATGACACCCTAAAGAGTCTGGACCAAATCACTCAGAGACCCTCCATAAAACGAGGATTTGGAAACTGAAGGTTTTTTTAGTGCCAACGCTTCACTCATCAACAATACTCTTCAGGAAACAACTGGAACTCTCCACAGGGAACCAACACTTACACCACCCCGTACCCCCAAAGGGGACAGCGCTGTGGTAAAGGAAGGGCAGGAACCCTACCCCCAGAGGTTCTCCAGCCTCAGGTTCCAAATGACCAGAGGATTCGGGTCCCCTCCCATGCCTACCCGGCGGGGGCCTGGTTTACATCGTTCCTTCAGGCATGGGAGGGAATAACCACAGACCAGTGGGTGCTAAAAACCATAGCCCACGGGTACTGTGTAGAGTTCAACCGGTCCCCAAAATACAGACCTCCACGTCAACTAAGACTAACGCCATAACATCTTCTCATACTTCTTCAAGAAGTCGAGATACTGGAACAAAAAGGAGCCATAGAAATCGTACCTCTATCACAGGTAAAAGAAGGTATTTATTCAGTGTACTTCCTTGTACCCAAAAAGGATCTAACCATGCACCCTGTTCTAGATCTGCGCCCAGCGAACAAATTTGTAAAACCCACAAGTTCTGCATGGTCACCCTGCAGGAAGTAATTCCCCTGCTCACACGGGCATTACATGACAACCCTGGACATGAAAGATGCATACTTTCATATTTCGATGTTGCCAGTGCACAGAAAATACCTCATATTTATGATACAGAACAAACCCTATCAGTTCAAGGTACTACCCTTCGGCATAGCATCTGCACCAAGGGTATTTACAAAGGTACTAGCAGTAGCGGCAGCACACCTGCGCAGGCAATCCATTCCAGTATATCCTTACCTCGACGACTGGCTCATAACAGGGGACTCTTAAGTAGACGTGTCTGTCAAATACCCAAAAGACGATAGATCTTTTATTCAGCCTGGGATTCTCTATCAACGAGAAGAAATCCAGCTTAGACCCCAGTCAAGTCAAACAATTCCTAGGGGCTCTAATTCGAACAAAGGACGGCCTCGTCTTCCCCTCCAACGAGAGGGTTCAAAACATGTTATTTCAAATCCCTCACTATGTAGCCAGTCGAGAGGTAACCGTACGCAAGGCTATGCGTCTGCTAGGAATGATGGCGTCATGTATCTGCTTAGTTCCTCACGCGCGCCTGCGCCCAATGCAAGAGTGGCTAAGCAGCCAGTGGTGTCAGGCCAACTGACAGTGGGAGGATTTAGTAGTGGTCTTGCCAGCCCTAGTTCTCTCGCTGCGTTGGTGGTTGAGGGAAAACCTCTTGAAAGGGAAATCCTTCACCACCCCCGCAGTGGAAGCCACTCGCACTACACAAGTCTCCCTCACAGGGTGGGGAGCCCACCTGCTTCAGCAAGCGGAGTTTGGTTATCGGACATAGCGTCGAACCACATAAGCCTGCTAGAACTGCTGCCAGTGTTCAAAGCACTAAAAGGTTTCGGAACACAACTGCAGTGAAAGACGATCCTAATCCTCTCAGACAGCACCACGGCCATGTACTATCTGAACAAACGAGGGGGCACTCATTCTCCAGGGCTGTCCAAACTGTCTCAGAACATTTGGAAGTGGGCTCTCAAACACATGTTCCTTATTACAACATGTTCCAGGGAACTCGATCTTCTGGCAGACGTACTCGGCAGAGACTTTCCGTTGCCCAGGGAGTAACGAATGTCGATTACACAGACATCGTCGCCAACGTTTTTGCACAATGGGGCTTTCCAGAGATAGATTTGTTCGCAACTCTGGAAAAAGCTCAATGCCAAGACTACGCCTCCAGGTATCCCTAGAACCGCTCCAAGGGGAACAGACTCTGGATAACATGGTCAGGGAAATTTTGTCTACCGCATTATGCCCCCCCCCACTCCCCTTCTCAACAAGATTGTGCACAAGATGCACCAGAACAGTCAATGATGCCCCATGTGGCCCCGCCAACCCTGGTTCGCTCATCTGATGGAGATGTCCCTATCTCCTCCAGTCAAACTGCCTTGCCCACTACAACATGTTGTCGCAAGACAGAGGGGTGATGCTTCACCCATGCCCGCAGACATTGAACTTAGCGGCCTGGCTGCTGAGGTCATAATTGGACACCTGCAGCTCCCTCAAAGATGTATGGACATTCTCAGGGAAGCAAGAAAACCAAACACTAAAGATTGCTATTCTAGTAAATGGAAACGGTTGTCATCTGGTGTAACTCAAAGAGCATCAACCCAATCGACTGCTCTGCCACTCACATTGTTTTATACCTAACTCACTTACTTAACTCAGGCCTAGTCTTCAACTCAATAAAGGTGCACCTAGCTGCACTTTCAACATACACAACATCTCAACAGAAGGTCTCATGGTGGAAGATACCAGCGATTAAGGCTTTCATGGTAGGAGTAAAAAGAATTCACCCTCCCATTTCTAACCCGGCTCCCGGATGGGGCCTCAATGTGGTGTTAACTAGGCTTATGGGAGCTCCTTTCGAGCCCATGCACAAAGTAAGTCTTAAAAACCTCATCTTCAAGACTGCTCTTTTTAATAGCTATTACCTCCATTAGGAGGGTAAGTGAACTACAGGCACTCTCTATTCTAGATCCCTTTGTAACAGTTCACAAAGATAAGGTGGTTTTGCGCACTCACCCTAGATTTGCGCCTAAATTAATTTCCAAGTTCCATGTGAACCAGTCAATAGAGCTACCAACGTTCTTTCAAAATCCTTCAAGCCTGGGAGAAAGAACCCTGCACACACTGGATGTATGCAGAGCTGTCATGTTCTATATAGACATAATTTATCCACTAAGGAAAACAAATCAGTTTTTCGTTTCAGTGGCCACAGGAAAAGGAGAAAGTCTCCAAATCCACTATTTCTAGATGGATTGTCAATTGCATTACACTCTGCTACAATCTTGCTAAGAGAGAACTGCCCTTCAAGCCTAGAGCACATTCCACTCGAGGCACTGGGGCATCCATAGCATTCATTGCAAATGTTCCCCTTGAGTCCATTTGCAAAGCGGCAACCTGGAGTTCTGTACACACCTTTACAAAACACTATTGCCTAGGCACTCATTCTAGGTCTGATTCTCAGGTGGGACAGGCAGTATTAAGACATGTTTTCACTACTGTTCCTTCTCACAACCCACCTCCAACTCCGGGTACTGCTCGCTGATCTATGCACAGCATGTGATTCTAAGCAGATTGACAAACATCACATATGCATTACTTACCGTAAAAGCATTTCTGATGGTTGTATCTGCTTAGATTCACATGCGCCTACCCTTCCTCCCTGCCGGATGGAAGGAACATAGACGTCTTACTACTTTCTCTCTTTTCTGTACTCGCTCACGATAGTCATAAGGCTCCCTCTTGGCAGAAAAAAAAGTACAATCGAAGGGACCTCGACGCATGCGGGATCTTGGGTACAATACACGTCAAGTAGGGATAGTGTTACAGGCACGCCCATGTCGACGTCTCCTTTCGATTCTCGAAAGACAAGCTGCAATACTCTGCGGTTACCACTGGATGTCGGACTATGCACAGCATGTGAATCTAAGCAGATACAACCATCAGAAATGCTTTTACGGTAAGTAATGCATGCAATTTGCCTCCAGTTGGGACCGCATCAGGCATTGGTGCCTCGCACCATGTCGCAACTCCTCCTCTCTGCTGCTGTGAGTGAAGAGCTCTGGGCCGGAGCGGCTGCCATTTTCCTCTCAAACTGCGAGTCGGCCATAGACTGCACCAAACCTTTCCCATTGATGCCGGTGTGCTAACAGCACGATTCTTGGGCAGTGCCCGCTCCGACCTTTCCTCACTCCCTTTTTGTAAATTCTCATTAGTTAACGGAGCGTTATGCCGGCAAAATCTCTGTGGACACCACATACCAGGAGCTACTACGGAGCCATACCATGCGTGGCAGCTCCAAGCCATGTGCCCAGTCTGTGGCTTAGTTTAAGCAGCTTTCACACTGTCTTATTTCACCCAATACAGCTTAGTGTCCACCACTTCCTTGGTTTGTTTTTTTTCCTTCCTACTACTTTTGTATCCGCGTAGCCTGTGGATTGGCTACATTCCAGGTTGCCTCCTGGCTCGTGCCATTCCCCTGCATGCCATTGGCCTGGTAAGTTGGAATGTGCGAGTGTGGGTGTAAAGCCAGTGGAGGGAAGGGTGGGGGTTTGGAGGCAGAAGATGGAGAGGCTACGAGGCTGTTTTGCAACAATTTAAATTAATCTATTTATACACTTACCAACGGTCTCATGAATACTTCAACTACCATTTCCAATCGAACAGAAACGACACTTGTTCAGAAATGCTATGACTGGATAGCTCCCTCCCGAACACAGATCTGTCAAGGCGCATCAGCAGAGCTGCTGGTTCCCTTCTTCCTTCCATTAGCAATGTGCACACTGTGGTTTCATCACACGTAGCATGCACGTTCTCACAAGTGGTCCACAGATGATCAAATCCCCACTTCAATCTCTGGAGCTGCTCCTTCATTGGTCCGGTGGATCTGATGCAACTAATAGTCTGTGGTGAAACTGAGCAATTCACATTCAGGGCAGACGACCATGTACTCTAGTGGTTCCTACCTGCATTACGCCCTTTAGCTTACTTTCCTGTTTGTATTGAAGGCGCGCAGGGCACAGGTTGATCTATTGTTCTAAAGATAAAAGCCCAAACTATTGGCATTACCAATGCTGGTTACATACTGCTTGCAGTATTTGTTTGCGGCTTCAAAGCGTTCACGAAACAACCAGGGTGAGTGGAAGGAGAAGAAAAACAAGATCCATCCCTTCCCATAATGGATGAGGGTGAAATGATGGGAGGGCACCAATAGGTGATTGGTGCAATTGTAGCAATTCCAAGTATACCTAGCAATAGAATATCTTAACATTTTCCACACTATTGTCGGGGGAACAGGATTGTATGTACACATGTGGCTTTTGCTATTTATTAATTTAGGTGTTCAGTTGCAAAAAAATCAGTTTATTGTACATTATCAATCTAAATGTTTTTCATTTGTGGCCAATCCAAGGAGTTCGTCCTCTTTCCCCAAGGGGAGCCCACCCCGTTTGGGTCTAGGGAGGTGAGCCCACTATGCTTAACACCTAGGGGACCGGGCAAGTGGGATCTGACTCGGGGTGATTACCCCCGCCCCACCTCTCACCCCTTTTAGGTGGACAGGAAATCCCCAGAAATGTTTACACGTTATCCCCACTCCCCAAAAACGAATACCTTTGTTGGCTATATGGAAGCTAAACGTTTTTATATTTTTATTTAACTGCTGGTTAGTTTTCAGTCTTTGCCTGAAAGAGCTGAACAGTGGATAGCCCAGTCCCTGGAGGAGCACCAGGTCAAGAACCATTCCGAAGTTGCCACAGGGAGAGAAGCTTGTGGAGCTTGAGAGCTGGGAGCCTCAGAGGTTTGGCAACGCTGCATGGGAGAAATCCAGGTGTGGCAGAGTTTACCAAGGTGGGCAAAGAGGTTGCGAGACCCACCGAGTGAGGAGCCAGAAGGGCCTAGGATCAGAAGAGCGAGACCAGCGTGCAGGGAAGGTGCCACCTGAGTTCTGTTGGAAGTCAGCGGGAAATGAGAGAAAGCTGTGTCCGACACAAAACCCAGTTGACAAGTCGCATAAATGCTCCACGTGAAATGGACTCGGCAAACCTCCCGGGGAGCACAAGGTACACAGTGGCAACCCGGGAGTAGGGCAGCAAAGCCAAAGCAAGGAGAATACAGAGAAGGCCCAAGGTGGGGAGAGCACAGGACAGTCCCGGAGAGGGGAGAACTGCAAGAAATCCCAAGCCGGGGTGAGCCCAAAATCCCCAAGCCGCGGAGAATACCAAGAGTCCACAAGGTATGTAGTGCAAGGAAAAACCCTAGAGTGGGAAAATAGGAAAAGAACCAAACCCCAAATTGAGGAACAAGGTTGAGACAAGCCACAACATGGAATAGAATGATAATCCTGGTCTGGTAAAAGAACTGGGTGAGAGATGCTGAAAGAATCCCAGACTAGAATAGAGACCTTTTGAGAAACCCAACTTGAGAAGTTATTCTGTGGATGGTTTGGACTGTACATCTAGGCGAGGTGCACATGGCAAAGACACCAGGGTGGGGGCAGAAACTAGCCACCGTCCTTTTAGTCTGGCAATAGCCCAAAGTATGTCATTGTTGCATTTGTATGTTTCCTTTATAATGGTAGGGACAGAACTCAAAATGGAATAGGATTCTGGACTGAGGACGATTTATGGAGGACATCCTGCCGAGCACCCTTTTATATCCTTTCTCTGTAGAGTATAGCATAGATTCTTAGACTTTTGGTCTTGTTTTCATTAAGAAATAAATATTCAGATAACATAAGTTGTGCTGGATCAGCCAGCACAACTGCCACATCAGGGTCACTGGCATCACACCCATACCCTGGTCTGACCACCACTATATCCAATTTGACCTTATAACCTCCAAAGAGCCCCCCAAGCTGGTGGTCCCACTCCCTTCAGCCTTATCTAGGAGTGCCTGTCAGCTGACCAAAGAAAGGATCGCTCCTCACCTCGTCGTGCCTGCATTCTTGCCTCCTTTTTCCCAGGACCCTGAAACACTTGCAAGTGCATTTAAAAACGTCATCTCCCAAGCTGTTGAGGCCATTGCCCTGCTCGCTATGAGGAAAGCCAAAAAAGTCAATCACTCAAACACCTGGTTCTCCCAGGACCTTCTTAACATGCGCTCCAAAAAAAGACTAGCACTCTCCCTATGGGAAGCTAAACCCGACGACTCCTCCAAGGTAGACTTCAAGGCTATCTCTAAGGAGTACAAATCTGCCATAATCAAGGCAAAAGCGGCCGCATTAAATGATAGGATAGCAAATGCAAAATCGAGGACTAAAGACATTTTTGTAATCTTTAGAGAGCTGGAAAACCCTTTCCCTCCACCACCCTCTCTCTCTAAAGATACAAGCTGGTGTAACAACATCCAAATAGCCATGTTGGACAAACTCAACACCTTGCAAGCTAAAATTATAACCCATCAAAAGGCTCTCTCCAACCTGTTAACCAACCTTCACTGTAACCCCTCTACTGCTACACTCGCCACTGCTGAGAATGAATATCCACCCTTTGAATTCAAGGACATGAGCGAACCAGAAGTCATCGCCCTTCTCAATGCAATCTAACCATCCAATTGCAAGGGGGATGTTTGCCCGGCCCAGCTCATCAAGGATTGAGCCACCACTGTTGCCCCCTTCCTCACCGCCTTTATCAATGCCTCCTTCCAGTCGGGCCATGTTCCGACCAGCCTTAAGGAAGCCTGGGTACGCCTTCTCCTTAAGAAACCTTCCCTTGACCCCTATGTTCCAGGGAATTACAGACCCATCACGACTGTTCCCTTTTTACTAAAATTCTTGGACAAAGCAGCCTACATACAAGTTCAAATATTCCTTGCTATTTGTCTGACTCCGGATCAACCTGCACCTTGATCCCACGATTTAGCTTGACCACCAAGCCTGTTGCAACTCTGGGGCCTGCCTTCTCCTGTTTTCTGCCCATTGATAACTGTTTGCACACTCTGTTAATGTCTTGTAACTAAGAACTTGGGCAGCTTTTTTTAACCCTTAATCAAGCTCATGTTCATTTACCTGTGACAGTGCCTCGATGCCCCTGGGCTGTAATGCGCTATACAAATCCCAATACATTTTTTAAAAAATAACGCTGAGTCAGTATCCTGAGCTTCAAAACCTACAATATACCAATTGTGAGGTGGCAGAAAAATGGCTCGGACGCAAGGAAGACATTTCAACAAGTATTTATTTTTTAATACATATCTGGGTTTTGACAAACTCCTACCTGTTGCTACCACTAAGCAGGATTTCCCTGCCTCAAATGAAACCATGTGAAGTCGAAAACAAAGTCTTTTCTGAAGTGTCCAAAAATCTATCCTGAGCCTCACACCATCAATGTTTTAACAACGTGTAACCAAGGGAAAATGAAGTATCTTCAGATTGGTTGTCTGCAGCCTTTCTTTATAACTCACATCACAGAAGTTGATGTTCATTAGTGTTAACCGACATTTTGTTTTTTTCAAATATGTATTTATTGGTATTTGTGCCAGCTTAATATTGCATCAACAAGGACGCCTTTCGCAGAAGGCCAGCAAGTAGGATGTAACGACCAAGAGCAACAAAGCAAAACATAACACAAACTTGGCCCAACGGTGGGGAGTCTCTGGGATGCTAGGGGGGAGACAGAGGGGGAGCTGTCCGCAAGGGGTGTGTGGGGGGAGCTAAGTGTCTTCGGTTGACGGGACCATTGGCGGCGGTGTTCTGTTTGTTAGGATGCTGGGCTCTGGTGCAGCACTGGGTTCCCTGAATTTCGGGTGCCAGTGGGGGGGGGGGGGGGGTCGGGCCAAGAACTGTTTGCTGAAGGCCAAGTTGTGTTCCATTCCGCCTTCCCCCGGCTAAGCCTGTACCCCCATCTAGCAAAGGTTGGGGGGGCTGTCTCGCTAGGCCCGGAAATTTCCTTGTGTAGTCCAGGAAGGGGGACCAGATTTGTTCGAATTTGGCAGTGCTATCAAATCTAATGGCTGTAATCTTTTCCACCGCCACTGTCTCCCAACATTTGGACCACCACATTTGTATGGCTGGGCCCTCGGGTGCTTCCAGAGTCTGGCCAGGGCAATCTTTGCTGCTGTCAGGAGTTGGATGCATAAGTCCGCTATGCGGCCTGTTAGCGGGAACTGGCCCTCGCCCGTAGCACCTAAGAGCATGATACCTGGGTCCCAGGGGATTGCGAGGCCCGTTATCTCTCGGATCTGGTCCAGGAACTCCCTCCAGAACGACGAGGACTTCGGGCAGGTCCAGACCAAATGAAGCAGCGTGCCCCATTCGGGACAACCCCTCCAGCACTGTGGGGGAATGGACAGGTTGAATTTGTTTATGGCTTCCGGTGTACGGTACCAGCGGTAACACACCTTGTAGGCGCCCTCTCTGTTTGTCGTGCATCTGGAGCTCTTGTGGGCTCGAGCCCAGATCTGGGCCCATTCCTCTGGCTCGATGGTTCTGCCTATGTCCTTCTCCCACTTGAGCATATACGGTTCTTTCTTGGACGGATCAGACCTGTCAAGCAATTTGTATAAGGTTGAAATTTTCCCTTTGGGGGATTCGACGAGAGCGTCCGCTCCAGGGCTGTTAGTTCTCTGCTGCCTAGTTTCTTGGCCGCTCCGCTGGCTAGCCAGTGCCTGAGCTGAGCGTAGCTGAATCTCTCTGTATCGGGGATCGAGAATTTGGCCTTGCATTCCTCGAAGTTTAGTGGATTCCCGTTCATGTAGAAATCCGCCATGGTTCTCAAACCGCCCTCCTGCCATCTGCTAAAGGTGCTAGGGGCGAGCTCCGGAGAGAAGTCCGGGTTACCCCAGATTGGGGTGAGCGTGCCTGTCGGGCTTCTGCATTTCCAGAGGTGTGCCGCTTTCCTCCAGCTCAACACAGTATTCCACATTGCAGGAAGCAGGTCCTTGTGCCCGGGGATGCTGTCTAGTTTCAGGTGGGGGTGGGCTTCCAACGGTGCAGGGCACCAGTCCTCCTGCAATTTCAGTCATCTGGCTCGATTGGTGGTGGTTCTCCAAGCAAAGGCGTGGGCAAGCTGGGCTGCGAGGCAGTATCGGGCCACATCTGGGACCCCCCAGACCCCTCAGGGCCGGGCCACAAGAGCATGGGTCTTATGATGCGCGGTTTCTTGCCCTCCCAGACATATTTCAGGATGGCTCTTTGCAGTTTTTGCAAGGCTTCCAAGGGGACAGTAGTGGGGGAGTGCCAGACAAAGGTAGAGCAGTCTCGGGAGCAGGTTCATTTTCAGTGCTGAGATGTGGCCGAACCAGGAGACCTCCTGCTTCCGCCAGCGGCTCAGGTCGACTCGGAGGTCCTTAAATATTTGTGAGAAATTTGCTTTCCGGTTTGGACGGGATCTGGACCCCCAGGTAGCTTATTTGCGCTTTGGCCCACTATATCGGGTAGGAGGTTTGCAATCGCTCCACGAGACTGCCCGGCATGTTGACTCCCATAGCGATGGACTTGGTGATGTTTATCGTGAAGCCCGAGGCTTCTTTAAATTCCTCCAGCTCCTTCCATAGGGCCTTCATGGACCCTTCTGCACTGGATAGGGTAAGCAGTATATCGTCCGCGTACAAGGCTATCTTATAGGATTCTCCCTTGAGTTTCAAGCCCTGGATTAACGAGTTGCTCCGGATACTGCTAGCCAGGGGTTCCATAGAGAGGGCAAAGATGAGCGGGGAGCAGGCACATCCCTGCCTGGTCCCCCTTGTGATGTTTATTTTCCTGGAGCAGGCTCCATTCAATCTCAGATGGGTGGACGGGTGCTGGTAGTTGGCGAGGGCCCATTTTCTGAAGTTTGGGCCGAACCCATAATGGCAGAGGGTTTAGTCTATGTAGCCCCAGTCCAGCAAGTCGAATGCTTTGTGAGCACCCAATGAGAGAACCATCAGGGGGGAGCCCGTTCTGTGCGCTGACTCGATGGTATCGATCGTCCTTCTGATGTTGTCCTGCGTGTTGCGCCCCGGGATAAACCCGGATTGGTCCAGGTGGATAATGTCTGGGAGAATGGGGGCCAGTCTGTTGGCCAAAATTTTGGCGAACACTTTGGCGTCATTGTTCAGCAGTGTGATAGGCCTGTATGACACGCAGAGTGTGCGATCTTTATTCGGTGTTAGAATGAGAAATGTGGAGGATTACTCCATAGGTGTGGTGGCTCCGGACGTTGGGAAGGAGTTGAACAGGACGGCCAGCTGCGTGGCCAGGATGTGGGCAAATTTCTTGTAAAACCGCTAAGTGGCGGTTCGCCTTATTCCTGTTAAGGTAATAACATTGTTTGGTATACTGCAGGGCTCTGGCCGCCCGGTCTGCTTGGTGTATTTCTAGTTCAGCCATGGCTCGCTTGAGATCACGGCCGGTGGCTTTGGCCGGATGCTTTTTGAAGCTGCCTTACAGCTCTATCACTTTCCTCTCCGGGTTGGTTTGGTGTAGTTGGTTCAAACGGCGGACCCTTGCTGTGGCATTCATGGCCACCCCACGGATCACCGGTTTCATCGCGTCCCACATGGTCGCTCGGGAGACGTCCGAGGTGGCGTTCTCCTGGAAGTAGTTCACCAGCGGTTCCTCTAGTTCGGCCGTGATGGCTGTGTCCGCGAGGATGTAGTCTTGGAATCTCCAGGGCCTGAGGTGCGGTTCCAGAAACCCCTGTGTGCAGAGATTCAAGGTCACTGGCGCGTTGTCTGAGATGGTGATGTGTCCTGTGTCGATACCCTCAACGCAGGGGGCCAAAGAGCTGTAGGCCAGCATCAGGTCAATCCTCGAGCAGCCCCTGTGTACGTGTGACCGGTGCATGTAGTCCCTTGCACCCTGGTTGAGGAATCTCCAGATGTCAAGGGTTTCTGTCTCCCTTAGGAATTCGGCCAGGGCTAGGGCATTATTGAAGTCCTCCCTCAAGGGCGGGAGTGTTTTGTCCAAGTCGGGGTCTGGTAGCAGGTTGAAGTCTGTTAGGGAGAATTCTCATTTTATGGCTAATTTCACTTACCTATAGAGTCCCCAGCAGCTTTGCTGGATTTGAAGGGTTTGTTTCTTTTTACCTGCTAAGAGTGAGACAATTTTTCCCACTCTTAGGCATTTCTGCTATGTGTGTTGTAGGCTATTTTTGTGTTTAATGCCTATGGGATTTTCTCTCCACCATAGCAACCATCTTTATTCACTTGTGTTACACAGCACCCTCAGTGCAGTGACACTGGGGTGTCGTAGCGACCCCCAAACATAGACTCCATACCCTGGGACTGACTACTGTCTCCCAGGGCATGTAAAGTCCCCATTGACTTTACTAGTCAATTTCTATGAACTAAACCAGTACAACCCATCTTACTATGGAGGTACTGGAAGGGGTTAATAGTTTTTCCCCTATGTTCATTTTCGAGAGGGTACCGTACAGTACCTCTCTCAAAAGTTTCTGGCTGGTGGCAGTGGTTACTACCATAAATATTCGACCGCAAATATTTCTCTATGGGATTTTCCCATTGTTCGAGGCTACCACTTTTTCTGACAGCCTCTAACATACCGCCGGTGCATTTTAATATTAACTTTGCTCCGGTGGGTTTTATTTGCCAGAACTTTAATATAACTTCTTTCTCGTGTCTTTCTCTACAATCCTAACCCAGGTCGGGGATCCTTTGTTCGTCCGTTTGGCAGGCTTCTGCCCAGAAGCCCTCCTTCCGGCGCCACTGAGTCTAAGGGTGGGTCCATTGTGTGGGAGGGGGGAGTAGGACCCCTGGACAGGGTTTCCTCCGCAACCCATGTCGCACTCTATCCTGATAGGCTGGAGGGTCTCCCGCCAAGATGACCACTCCACTGTGTGAGTGACAGCTAGGCTGTATGAATGGGGCTCTTTTTGCATAAAAGCAGGGTCCTGAGGACTGGAAGAGCAAGACGTCACCACTGGAACTAAGAAGCTGAAGAGGAGAGAAGCCAAAGACCTCTGCTACGACTGAACCACCAGTGAAGCCCTGCTGCAGCGTCTCACCACTTTTCTCCACACGACGAGAGGAGATCTTCAACCGAAAGAGCCTTCTTCCCTTGAGCTGGTGGGGCCAACCAGTTTGCCAATCGCCTTCCCGAACCTGCTGTGGTCGAATCGCCAGTGCCCTGCACTTGGAGACCGGATATCCAGGCAGCTATCGACCCATTAAAAGGAGTGTACCTTTTAAACTTAGTTTGGCAGCACCGCGGCTGGTTTCATCCATGGGTAGTGCAGTACCTCGAACCTTCCTCCACGACGAGAGCCCCTCTCCCTCTGCTGGACCCCTCAAACTGCAGGAACAACCACCACCGCAGGAGCCACTTCTTCACTTTAAAGGTACATTGTTCCACCAGGCCGCCCTTTCTCTGCGGTACTCTAAAGGTGTTTTAAATCCTTTACCTACCTGTTGGTTGGCCGCCCCCTTCTCTTAACATTGTCTTTTCAAAACTTTTGCAACTACCATTTCAAATATCGTTAACCAAAGACTTGACTGCAGCTACGAGCACATTTTGCTCCTGGGCCCTCGCCCTGTACCACTATTTTTGGCGCAGGACTATTGACTCTGGTTCCATTTGTTAGATCTGCCTTCTCGAGATTGATTCTCCATTCGAACTGTGTGGTGCACCCCTTTCTTATAACAACCCTTTCTTCCCACTGCTTAATCATTGTGAAGTGCCATTTTGCTCAGTTTTCATTCTAAGTATTGCTTATATTGATGCACTGTCTTGTTGATCTGGTTCACAACTGATGGGAAGTGTTGCTAGGGTATATAAGAACCTATTTCTGAACAACTTGTGCTTTCCCTCCCTTGTGAGGAATTGTTAGAGGATCCCTTGTGTGTAGTTTTCACTGTGCCGTTTTGCTCAGTTTTCACTCTGGTTCACTTGGTCTACAATTCATATAGGGTGTGTGTATATTTTTCCTTTACTTAATTTAACTTGCTTGATACTTGTGATACATGTGTTTGAATAGAGGTGTATAAAATAAATATATATTTACTTTTTAACTACAAAACTTTGGTCAGTGTTTCCTTGTTCCATAGTCTAGTGTGCCTAATGTGTATACCCTGAATACTGCTCATCTCCCTCTTGAGATAAGTCTGACTGCTCAGCCACAGCTACCAACTAAATCTTTGTGGTACAGACTGATACCAAAGGGGATTTATTGCTCTCACCTGTAGTCCTAATCTTGTGTAGTGCCCCCTAAGGGAACTGCACAGGATTCTGCCTAACAAATGCCAAGGGGACAATCCTCCTTTTTGGACTTTCCTTTTCTACTAATTATTTAATTAGAATCCCCTTTTTGGTTCCTTTTCTCTTTGGCGCCTCCTCCTGTCAAAGGATGTTTACTTTGTTTCTCCAAAGTTGACTAGGACGAGTAAGGTCACTGAGGAGTTTTAACAGGTCGGTATTATTAAGAACAGACCATCTTTTACTAATTTCAACCACCACATCCACTACGGAATAGCGTCATCTTCCTTTTATGGGGTTTAACCAATCTGGGTTTACTCTGCTACCCAGGACTGGTTTAGTTATTACTGCATCTCACAACTAGCTGGAGGGTTCACCGTATTGTAACAGCTTCTGTATATACCAGTCTATTGGCCTGCTCTGCAAATATTTATTCTCCCCCTTATGTCGCACGGACCATACCTTTTTGATCATGCTTGCCAGGGCCTTCCAGCCGCTCTGTCATCCGGCGGTGCCTCTGCTGGAGCGCACACCAATTCTGCTTGCTGTCGCCGGATACCTCAGGCAGCAAAGTCTTGTGCATAGGGGCTTTGCCTCTCTCCTTTTTGCTCGCAGCCACGTGTGTTTGCCCGACACACTGCTGCTAGGATTAACGAGAATGTATTTCTTTCCGGTCTGCACTGCTGCGCCGCCTTTGTTTCTCCAGCTGCCACCACTACATCTGCTACTGCTACCACCATCCTCTTCTCTGCATCCGTTCTCCCTTCTTTTATGGATGCAGCTTAGTATTGGTGAGACACTAGACCACGTCTTTGTTCCTTGATCTTCCCCTTCATCAGGTCTAGTCTTCATCGCAGTACTTTCAGATTGGGAGCATACGTGTGCCATATATGAATAAACGTACTTATGTGGGGTGGTCGTGATGAATAGGGTTACAGGTATTAGCAAGTTGGCATGCTCTTTTAACAGTTGAACTTCAGTGGTTTGTAACTTTAGATCTCCCAAGTAACTATTTCCTGCAGTGTTGTAAGTCCTGTGCCTTGTCACACATTGTAAAGCCATACAGTTCACAATTCAAACAAGACTATATTGAAAATGTTGATTAAGATCCCAATACAGAAAATCTTTGGCCAGTACTAGTCGAGGCCTATAAAGAATTGTATAAACCAGCAACTTTATATTTTTAAGTGCATAAAGCCTAACCAATAGACTTACTTAAGGGTCAGATCTTTTTTCAGGCTCTTTTCATGTATGTAATAACTGTTGAGACCTCTGTTCTTATGCTTGGTATGCATGCACAGATTTACACCCAATTGTTACGTCCTGCAGTCTAATCCATGGTAAGTAACCAATTCTTCTAAATGCACAGTCTAAGTGACAGAAAAACCAGAAATGAGCAACACCCTCTTTAGCTTTTTTCACAGCTGGCTTCAAGAACATGCCAACTCTTGAAGACCATTCAAGGGTTTTTATTGAAACTGGGCTCACTAAGGGTCCTCTGTCCCTCTGGTCTTCGCTGGACGGTACCCTCATTAGCCCAGACATCTGTCAACCCCAGGATGATCACTAGAGATTGGTAACCCCTACTGCCTGGTCGTGATGGCCTAAGGGCGATCTCTCTCCTACTCTTTCTCACTTCTGTCCCTCTGTCCTTTCTTGCACCTACTCTTCCCCCTGCTTTCTTCTACTTTCCCATCACCACCTCCTACAGTCACCCTCCTTCCACTCTTTCACCTTGTACTATGATTATCACTTTCGCTTTGCAGACCCACTTTCCGCAATGCTTCTCCACGCTCCTCTACAGAGTTCTTCCACTGCTTAGTATTTTGGTGGTCCTCCCTTGACTTCACCCAAACAACCCACACCTTCCTCTCAACATAGTCCATTCTAGAGTTCGTTTCAGGTTTAAACTGAGTTTCTAGATTGTCAATTTGATAGTCTGCGCTGTGGTTTCTCTGAAGGTAACTTTGGAGGTTGCCATATGGGGCGTGTCGAGTGTCTGGATTGCTGGTTGAATCTGTGGATAGTGCAGTGGTTCTATAGCTCCTTGCTAGCTCGCTCCCAGTTGGGTTGCTTGCTCTCTCCATCTATATGCCTTTTGGGTGATGTAGTCCTACTGGACAAACCGAAAGAAATTGGCCAGCATTGTGCATTTACAGTTATAGGGCAAGAAAAGGTAGTATTTGGCAGCCATATTTGACAGCCAGGCACAGGTAGAAGGGACGGAGACTGGGGCCCTTTCAACTCTCACACCCAAGGGCTGGCTCTGGTAAAAACCCTGGTATGCCTCCTGCACTGGTTGAGAGGGGTGCCCCATCCTCTCTTGAGGGTCAGGTCCCTGTCACACTGTCAAATAGAAGGTGCAATAGTCCTTTGTAACTGGCCTCCATAGGGATTGGAAAGGGGCCAATGGTGGGTCTCCAGACATGGTCAAAGGTACACAACCTTCACAGGAAACAGTTGCACCTCATTAAGCTAATTTTCTAACCTTGTGTGGCTTTTTTGATCCATAGTTGTATTTGTTTTCAGCCGTTTTCATATTTGCAATAATACAATTAAAGTGGGGGAAAAACAGTATCCGAGTCTTTCAAATACAGTCCACCAAACAAGTTAACACAAATTATGGAAAAGATGCTAAAGAGTGTGTGGACCGGCTTTGAATTAAATAAGATAAGTGTGGTCTGGGCGGTATGAGGAACCTGAGGGCCTCCTCACTACTTTACCCCCTGGATCCTTCACTGAGATGGCCAGGGAAAGGCCATTGCTTTTGGATCCCAACCCTGGGAGTGGGTATGCGAGGGAGGATCACCTGGGTGGAGCCAACTTGGGGTGGGCAGAGGATGTCCCTTGTTGAGACATGGTATCCCCCTTTCCATTTTCACACTGAACCCTCTATCCCTCAAGTCTTTGTAGGCTACTGTCAGCCCTTTCCCTTTTCTTCCCTTCAAACTGTCCCTCTGAAACATGACTTTAACACAGGGATGCGGAAGAGTCCAACTAGCAAGACGTATATTCATTTGAAGGTTAACAAACACATATCCGTCCCCTTTTATTAATACACATGTCGGCCTCCTTTTGTTAATACAAACATCAGCCTTCAATGTGTACTAGGACTAGGACGAGGACGACAATGCGAATAAGGCAGAACTGCTGTTCGGACGGTGAGCGGGTTAGTCTTTCCTGCAATCATTATATTGGCAGGCACTTCAAACGCTGAGCGCTGTTTGAGAATGGAGTCAGCTGTGGAAGCAGTGTGAGCCAAGGACACTGAGGCAGCAGCTGGGGAAGCAACTCCTGAGAGTGGCGTGGCAAGTGGCGCGCTCGAGACCCGGTGAGCAATGCAGAGTTTATGCAGCAGGAAGTGACGCTAGCGTAGTAGTCAGAAGTCCTGGGCTGCAGGCAGAGCATTGCTGGGGAGCAATGCCCACGGACAGCCGCTGGGAGAGGAGCGAGGAGAGGAGTGAGATCCCGTTTGAGCAGGTGAGAACCAAGTACTTTTTTAAAGGCGGAATCAAGTACTCTTGAATGCAGAATGACCTGAAAGTTATAAGCACTTTTGAATGCCGAAACAGAGTAAAGGAAAGTGTTGAGAACTCAAGGAGTGAAAGGCGGTGCATGTGACAGATACCACAAAGTGTACTGGATGAAACGCAAGTATTGTCAAAGTCAAAACATACCAAGAAGGTTATAAGATAAGACGCCAAGTATTGATCAAAGGAGTCCAAGGGACTACAGGTTAAAAAGGAACCTGTGTGTGCAGAAAAAGTGTAACAAAGAGCATGGTGCCCAATCAAGTACAGTGTCAAGAGTGTGACACTGGGGAAGCAACTCAACATCACTGTCACAAGGAAACAATGGCCCATTGGTGATGGCAAGCTATCAAGAAGCGGTATCAGTTGCGGGACCTGTAATAGGTGGACCGAGTGCCCTGTGTCGAAGTCAATGAAAGTATCCATAAAGAAGCCTAGGTTTGGCAACAATCGGTTGTGATTTTTGACGTAAAGAAAAAGAACTGCCTTTGTGAATTGGTGATATAAAAATAACTGGAAAGTGTCCCAAGGATTCATATTGGTTTTGTTGAAAAGCTGGAACAATTGAACTCTTGTGGGAAGGGAACCCTGATACCTTGAGAACTGTTTTGAACTTGGGGAAGGAAAGCTGATTACAGACCTAGAGCTGGAAGAAGCTCTGAACTTTGTTTTGAACACTCTTCATTTTGATGCTGACACCCCTACCCATTGTATACAGTTGTAAGGGCAAGTATAGGTTTTGGACACAGACTGACTTTTGATTTGGATTTCCTGACATAGACTATCCCTAGTTTTCTTTAAGTAGGGAAATCCCACCTTAGCATAGGGCAAGTTAGGACTTACACCATCCTGCATTTTACTTAAATAAAACATTTGAGAACAAAACCTGAACCTGTTGTCTGGGTATACTCCATGATGCCTTCACAGCAAGGAGTGCAGCCATCACTGTACTACAGTAAAGCCCCACCACTCTTATTACCTACCAGAACTTGGGTCATTTATGTTAGTGAGCCATACCTCACATTTAGCCCATTTGTCAGTAAGCCATATCTCGATTTGGCCCATTTTCTCCAATTGTATGAGGTAGACATTCTGCTTTTGCTTGCTTGGGTGAGGTAGTCTCTTTTAGCATTTAACCAAAATTTATGAGATTTATATTTTGCTCTTCCCCTAGTTGTGTGCGAGTCGTCTTGCACATCCTGCCTATTTGTATGAGATAGATATGTTTTGATTCTCACCAATTTCTGTGAATTAATCATATTTTGCATTCCCACTAATTATGCTAGAGGCTTTTTTGCACTTGGACCATTTATAAGAGCCATATTTTGCTCTTCCACTGATTCTGTGGACTTGTCATATTGTACATTACCCCTGTTTGTGCGACAGCCAATTCTTCACATCTAGCATAATTGTGTGACACTGCCAGATCTTGCTTTTTCCCCAGATTCTGAGAGTCTTTCACATTCAGATGCATTGTATAAGATGGTTAGATTTGCCTTCCACCTAATTGTGTGAGCTAGTAATTTTGTGTCCATACTGGGAGTGTAGGGTAGCAGATGTCTGCACCTGGCAAATTATCTATGATAGCCAAAGCTTTCATCTCACTTAGCCTAAGAAAACAACGTAACCTAAAATGTATATTTGGCCAACGGTCCAAGAAAGCCAAGTTTTGCACCTGAACTAAGCGTGTAAGGCGGCCACAACTTGCAGCTAGCCGCTGGCCTAAGGTAGCCAAAGTTTGAAAATTAGCCGAAGGGTGGAAAGGTAGCCGAAACCTACTAAATAGTTTTCTGAGGAGGTCAAAGTTCATGTCTGGCTCAAGTGGTTAAGGTGACCATAGCTTGCATTTAGCCAACTGTCTAAGATAACATGAGTTCTGCATTCGACCTAATTGTGCAGGATGTCCTAAAAACTTACATCTGCCCTGTTATACATAGGATAGCCAAACCTTCAACTGTTCAAGTGTATATGATAGCCAGAGTCTGTGGGGTAGCTGAAGTCTGCATTCGGACCGTTTGCCAAGAGGGGTCCAACTTCTGCATTTAGATGGGGGGTGCAGAGTGCCCATGTTTGCACTTGACCTAGTACTCCAAGGTTGCCAAACAACTTGCATCCAACTGGGTGGGGGTAAGGGAATCCATACTTTCCGAACCTGGCCATTAAACATGATCATTCTCAGGGACCTCAACATAAGGTTCAAAGAAGAGAACACAAACCTGCAGAAATCACGACTAAGCAGCTTGAGACAATGAAACTACGACAGATTGTGAAAGGAGCAGTGCACACAGCAGGAGAGACACTCTGGATGCAATCTTCGCCAATAAAAACCTGATCACAACAGCACCACCAATCCAAATACTATGGAGCGACCACCTCCATTATACCCTTCGTAATCCAAATACCATCCAACAATCCCCAAAAGAACCCCACCGACCCCCGATCTGATAATGAAACTGGAGAACCATCAAAAGCAGTAACCTAGAACAAAAACTAGAATCCTCGAAGCCATAGATTGCAACCTTGGATGCAACTGACATAGACTAAGAAACAGACCTAATCCTGAAATGGATCATGTAAACAGTTGATAAAATCTCCCAGGGAATAAACCCTCATCCCATTACGAAAGAAAGCAGTTGCAGGATGGTTCATGCCCCACCTCAAAGCAATGAACTGTAAACTAGAACAAGAATAGAGAGAAAACTACGACCAAGCCAAAAGAATAGCATCGAAAACAAATATGATCATACAAAATGGAAATTCTCAAAGTGAAAGATTACTACGACGACCAGATCACAAAAGGCACCAACACTCTTCTACATCATAAACGAGATGAAAAATAACCCCCCCCTCCAGATGCATTAACACACGTGCCCTCCCAAAGGTTATGCGATCTTGCATATCTTTTTACGAACAATATCCTCAACGTGCATCAGATCATGCAAAGTAGTAATCAAGCCATATTGTGCACAATTTCCAACCAACCCTGGGGCCTACTGAACAGTTTCAGCCAACAGTCGAGAAACTCTTCATCTCAGTGAAAAAAAAGCAATAAGGCAGGATCCCCAATGGAACCATGTCCACCAGACATCTACAAATCAATTCTTACACAGGGTACGCCATCGGAATGCTACCTAAACCTCTCCAATCTGTCACTTTCAACTGGGAGAGTACCACAAGCCTTCAAATCTGCCTACATCAAACCGCTCCTCAATAATACAGTGGGTGATGTGGAGGACCTCTCAAACTACAGGCCGATCTCAAACATTACTTGCCCAGCAAAACTATTAGAGACCTACGTCTACGAACAAATACTGGAACACTTAGAAAATAACCAACTATTGGACCAGGTACAAATAGGCTTCAGACCCATGAGAGGAAGGGCAACCACACTACTCTATAGGACGACCTTCAGACCAAAGCAGACTCAAACACAAACTCAGCACTGATACTACTCGACCTCTCTCCAGCATTCGACAGTCAACCATAACTCCCTCGTCAAGGGACTGGAAGAATTGGGATCGGCACAGCGCTACCTTGGATGAAATCTTTCTTGTCCGAAAAAACAAATAGTATGGTTAAAACCATTTAAATCCGCACCACGTGACACCTCCCGTGGAGTATGTAGGGAAGGCATGGTATCACAAGTATTGACACTGACACAATGGATACCATTTGTAAAACCTTTATTGAAAATGTTTGGGTTGTTGAAACTCCTATTGTGCGGTATAACTAAGATGTGAGTAGTCTCTACCATCAAACGATAAACAAAACCGTCATAGTGGAGACTAATCAAAATGGCCTACACTAGAAAAACCCTAATTCTCCAGCATGGGGTCTGGCATGGATTCACATGCTCATGAATATTCCCCGTCGTCAGGCTGGGAATCCTCGGTAAAGAAAAAACCAGTATCAGTTTCGTTTCTGATCTGTCTTTCGTAGTAATAACCAATCACTGGTCTCTGCGTCATACTGACCACAGCCAATGACTGCCCTCTACCTAAGCACCGCCTCTGGCAGCCATCTTCAGATTTTTACCGCACGTTCATGTGTTGGGATCCTCGTGCTATTGCTCTCGAGCGTTAGTGCTATTTTTTCGCGCTTTTTTACAAAAAACTTCGATTCTTTCGGTCAAAAGAGCCTCAAGCTCCACCGATCCTACATCCGATCAACGGGGACCCGTGTCGGATTCATCTGTGCCCCTCAAGGGTGAAGATTTCGTCGAGCTACACTTCGGAGGACTCCAGAAGCTTCTCAGGCCCGGTCTCGGAGATGGCCCAGGAGAAGGGAAGCTCGACGCCCGGAAAGCTGTTCAGGGTCTGCCCTGGATGCCAGCTGCAGAACGTCTTCAAGGAGGACGAACACTCCTTTCTGCCTTTACTGCCTTCATGAGGACAAGACGCACGTGGAGAAGGACTGTGCGTTTGCGGCAACATGTCGGAACGGACCATGAAGGACCGCCATCAACGTCTCGCCAACTGGCTGGAGGGTAAGAGCCCGTCTGGCGAGAAGAAGAAGAAATCCGAGCGGTCTTCTAAGACCTTTGAGGGCGCCCCGGCGACGGGGGCCCAAAATAAGGCCAAGCACCGCGAGTCCGCTGGCACCGGGAGCGCCGAACGGTCGGGCTCTACGGGCGCCAGGCAGGGCGCACCCTCCCCGGCACCATCAACCACGAGCCAACGCTCTGGGTCGGGTAAGAGGAAGGCCGAGCACCCGGCGAAGCTCCTGGAGAGGCCCCGGTCGAGCTCTAAGGCAGAGGAGGAGCGTGGCAGTGCCCCCTCCCTCAAGGATAAGGCGGTGAGCGCACCTAAGGTGGTGAAGGCCTTGATCCATCCGACCAAGCCCTCTATCGAAACGGTCGCGGCGGCCCTGGCTCAGCCTGTGGTGGCTGCACCAGTGGTGGCGACCTCAGGGCCCAGAATCTCCCTGCCTCCTCGGAGGGAGTCTTCCTTTGTGCCCATCGATAGGACCCCCGTGAAACCCTCCGTGGGGAAGAAGGGGGGGCAGGGCGTCGTAGAGTCGGCCTCAACCTCAGAAGAGGAGCTGATCGAGGTCTTAAGCCACGGCCTAGGCGTGGAAGAAGGCCAGCCCGTCGGAATGGACCCCGACGCAGGTGACGACGACGACATCGTCGAGGATACCGACGGGGCCCCTGCTCGCCCGTCGGATTCCCCTCTGCCAGCGCCGCAAGACAACTCGGCGGCCATTTTGTTGGCCATACAGTCCTTATGCTCCGAGATAAGGACGAGGCTACCGTTACCGACGGAGGAACCTCTCCCGTCGGGGGATCCAGAACCGGGACCTTCTGGTGTTCCCCCTACCAAGAAAAGAAGGATCCATCCACCACCTCCTTTTCAACCGTCGCGCCCCTTCCAGCCCTCCTCCCCGTCCACCCGAGGGGATGATACGGGGACTGACACGGCAGCGACGGGTACGGACGACGAGGCATACGACGAGGATTTTCCGTCGTCGCCTCCCACCAGGGCCTCTCCGCCCGACGAGATCGGATCTTTCCACTCCATGATCTCCAGGGCTTCCGAGCTTTTCCAACTCTGCCCTGAGGAGAAGAAAAAGGAAGGCTTCCTTTATCAGCGGCGCGAGGCCAAGAGGAAGACGGTCCTCGCAGTGCCTCTATTGGACGACATTTGGGATGAGGGCCTTTCCCTCCTCAAGAACCCTTCCACGACGCCAGCTAGAAGAGACCGTTACGAGAAAAAGTACCGGGTCCCGGACACGGCCCCCCTATGCCTCCGGGCGCAGCCTACCCCGGACTCCGTCGTCTCCGCGGCAGCCAGGAAGAAAGCGGGGGGGGGTGCGGCCTCCACATCGACTTCCCCGCCGGACGGCGAGGGAAAGAAATTGGATACTATGGGGCGTAGAGTCATCTCGTCGGCAGCGACGACGATTAAAGCGGCCAACGCCTTGGCTATCGTGGCCCGCTACGACAGGGAGCTCTGGTACAAGATGGCTCCCCTGCTGGATTTTCTGCCGGACGACAAGAGGGCGGAGGCCCTTGAGATCCTGCAGGAAGGTGGGGTGGCCTCGGACCACCGCCATCACCGTGGCGACGGACATCGCCGACACTGGGTTCCGCCAGCTGGGCAACGGCGTTTGCCTTCGACGTCGTGGATGGCTCAAAGCTACGGACTTCCGGCAGGACGTCCAGACCAGAGTCCTGGACATGCCCTTCGACGGGAACAACCTGTTTGGGAAGACAGTGGACGATTCCCTTCAGGCCATCAAGGCGGATACGGAGACGGCCCGGGCCCTTGGAGTCCTGCAACGACGGACGCCCTTTCGGAGCGGCGGAGGCAAGGGCACCTCCAAAGGTTCCGGCGGCGGTTTCGCTTCCTACCGTCAAGCGGCCCGCTCGTCGTCGCAAGAGGCCTACAGAGGACGAGGCAAGTCTAGCGGACCCCGCCGTCGTCGCCAAGGAGGTCAAGGCGGCAAGGCCGCGTCCAAGCAGGATTGAACCGGCCGTGGGGTCGGGCCCCCACCGAAGCACCCCGGTGGGAGGCCGGCTGGCGGGCTTCGTCAGCGTGTGGGAGTCCATCTCCACCGACCGTTGGGTGCTGGACGCCCTGGCCCGGGGCCACGCGCTCGAGTTTCAAAGAAGGTGCCCGCGCGTCCCCCCCGTGGCCAGGAAAGAACTTCACGTCCCTCAACTTCTCCTGGAGGTAAAGGCGATGCTCAGAAAGGGCGCCATCGAACTCGTCCCAAAGAGGCTTCGGGGCTCCGGAGTCTACTCGAGATACTTCCTCGTGAAGAAGAAGACGGGAGGATGGCGCCCCATCCTAGACCTGCGACGTCTGAACAAGTTCATCAAGGCGCAGAAGTTCCGGATGGTCACCCTCCAGCACGTCCTGGTCAGCTGGAGGAAGAGACTTCCTATCGTCGTTGGATTTGGAGGATGCCTACTTCCACATTCCCATCCTAAAGGGGCACCGCAAATTCCTCAGATTCGTGGTCCAAGGGCGTCATTACCAGTTCAAAGCCCTTCCCTTCGGACTACGGTCGGCACCCAGGGTATTCACCAAGTGCCTTGCACCGGTGGCGGCGCAGCTGCGCCGCGAGGGGATTCACGTCTACCCCTACCTGGACGACTGGCTCATCCGCGCCAAGACGAGGGAGCTCGCCGTGGTCCACACGGCAAGGACCGTCCAACTCCTCACGGACCTGGGATTCTCTGTGAACTACGCCAATCCCACCTGGTGCCCGCGCAAGTCGCACTGTTTCTGGAGCGAGGCTCGACACAGTGTCCCTTCTGGCCTCCCCGTCGGAGGAGAGGACCAGGACCATCTTGGGCAAGGTGCAACGGATGTTGGTGGCCGACGCGGCCAAAGTGAGGTCCATCAAGTCCCTCCTCGGATGATGTCTTCCTGCATCTACCTCATTCCCATGTGCAGGCTCCGGATGCGCCCGTTGCAAGAATTCTGGATGCGCGCTGGATCCAGACGACGGCAGCTTCGAGGAAAGGATCAAGCTCGACGAGTTTTCCGACAAGCGATACGGTGGTGGGCACCCGCGCGCATCTGACGGCGGGCATGGACTTCCAGACCCCAGCCCACCAGGAGACTGTGACCACGGATGCCTCCCTGGAAGGGTGGGGAGCGCACACCGAAAATCTGCACGCAAGGGGACTCTGGCTCCCGACGGAGAAGTCCCTACATATCAACGTCCTGGAGCTCCGTGCAGTGTTTTGGGCCCTCAGGTCCTTCCTTCCGTCCCTCAAGGGCAAGGTGGTGAGGATCTTCACCGACAACACCACCACCATGTTTACATCAGGAAACAGGGCGGAACCAGGTCCCCAGCGCTGTCCAAGGAGGCGCAGGACCTGTGGCATTGGGCCGTCGCCCAAGGGATTTTTCTGGTGCCGTTTCATCTGGCAGGGATAAAAAACACCATCGCCGACTCACTCAGCAGGGAGCTGCGCTCGTGCCACGAGTGGGAACTACGGCAGGATCTGGTGGGATCGCCTTTTCCGACGGTGGGCACACCCCAGATCGACCTGTTCGCGACGGCGACGAACACCAAGTGCCGGAGGTTCGCCAGCAGGTTTCCCCAGACGAGGAGCATGGGCGATGCTTTCTCGTTCCCCTGGGAGGGCCTGTTCCTCTACGCGTTCCCTCCCTTGCCTCTGCTAATCCGGCTTCGTCAACCCAGCTCAAGAGTCACGGTGCAGGATGATCCTCGTCGCACCTGCGTGGCCGAGGCAGATATGGTTCCCGGACCTTCTGGACTTGTCAGCGTCCCGCCGATCAAGCTGCGGGCGACGCGGATCTACTCTCCAGGGAAGGAGGCGCCATCCTCCACCACGACCCGAAGTCGCTGAACTTGCAGGCCTGGCTCCTGCAGCGCTAGAGTTTGGAGGATACGACATACCGGCCGATTGCAGAGAGGTTCTTGCAAAGGCCAGGGCGTCCTCGACTCTTAAATGCTACGGACACAAATGGAAGAGGTTCTCTGTCTGGTGCCACGCACAGAAGATTAACCCTCTACGGATTACGGCTCCCCAAGTACTGCCGTACCTGCTGACGCTGGCCAAAGCTGGTCTGGCACACGCGTCCATCAAGATTCATCTTGCTGCGATCTCCCGATACACCAGAACCACGGGCCGGACGTCCTTGTGGTCTCATCGTCTGGTGAAAGAGTTCATGAAGGACTGTTCAGATCGTTCCCGCCGGTGAAGGCTCGGCCGCCGGCGTGGGGAGCTCAACGTGGTGCTGACCAAGCTCATGGACCTCCGTTCGAGCCTCTGCACTCGGCCCCGTTGAAGTTTCTATCGTGGAAAACAGCTTTTCTTGTGGCCATCTCCTCCGCACGACGAGTGGGAGAGATCCAGGCCCTTTCCTGCAAGGCCCCGTACTTGACTTTCCACGACACGAGGGTAGTGCTCAGGACGCACCCCTCCTTCATGCCCAAGGTACCGTCGGACTTCCATCTCAACGAACCCTTGTGTTACCTGTGTTTTTTCCCGTCGCCTTCGTCGCCGGCTGAGAGGACTTTGCACTCGCTGGATGTAGCTAGAGCGCTGAAGTTCTACGTGGACCGCCACGAAGGGTTTTCGGAAGACGTCACAACTCTTTGTGAACTTTGGACCTGTCAATCAGGGAAGGCTCTCTCGAAGGCTTCCATCTCCAGATGGCTCTCCGGCTGTATCATGTGCTGTCACCCGTTGGCAAACCGACCGCTGCCTGGCCGTCCGAGAGCCCATTCCACCAGAGCGATCGCAGCTACCACGGCGTTCCTATCTGTGTGCCCCTGCTGGACATATGCAGGGCTGCTACGTGGAGGTCGACGCACACCTTCACGAAATTCTACTGCGTCGACCGGGATTCCAGGGAGGAGTCCAGGGTCGGCCAAGCAGTGCTGCGCAACCTGTTCGCCTGAGGTGAGCCTGGTGAGGAGGTCAGATGCTTAATGTTGAGTTGATGTGATGCTTAATGTTGAGCCTTTGCCACCTCCCGTGGTTGTGCATGTGTGTACTGCTATGTATTCTTTATTCATGAGCATGTGAATCCATGCCAGACCCCATGCTGGAGAAGGAACAAGTTACTTACCTGTAACTGTTGTTCTCCAGCATGGGTCTGGCATGGATTCACATGCGAACCCTCCCGCCTACCCCTCTGCGGGCTCTTCACTTGGTCATACTGCCACTTCACGTGCTTCCAAATCTGAAGATGGCTGCCAGAGGCGGTGCTTAGGTAGAGGGCAGTCATTGGCTGTGGTCAGTATGACGCAGAGACCAGTGATTGGTTATTACTACGAAAGACAGATCAGAAACGAAACTGATACTGGTTTTTTCTTTACCGAGGATTCCCAGCCTGACGACGGGGAATATTCATGAGCATGTGAATCCATGCTGGAGAACAACAGTTACAGGTAAGTAACTTGTTCCTCCTGCCCTATCTCTTGTACAAAAATTGTAAAAAGGAGAAAATATATGCAAAAGGAAAAGTCAGTGTTCTTATGATAATGTGGCTGAACCAGCTCTCCTCCCCACGTTAGGCCTCACGAGGTAAGGCGATTCTTATCGGCAGGATGACACACTCTGACTCAGCTTCCGACACAGTACAAAAACGTGCATCGAGGCCTGCCTGGCCTTCGACGTTTAAAGTTCCTTTCTCTGACTTTCAAAATGTTTAAACCAAAACGTTCACCAAGGTCCCTCTCTGCTGGGCTCAGACCTTTCACCACACAGATCTCGTAGGTCTCCCCAAGCTTAATATACTTTAGGTCCCCCCTCAATCGGGCTTGAATCACTTTCGGATGTCTAAGTCTTTCAAATGAGCATGGCTTTCTTTACAAACCACTGCAGGACCACTTCAATGCAATGTTCACCATTTACTTTCACTCTTGCTGTTTGTTCGCCCTTTAGCTTCAAACAATGCGCTTTTCACTGAGACTTTCGAATGGGCTACTGCTGTATCTTAAAGTTCATTCACGGGTCTGCCTTTCTTCACGTCTCAACCACACGCGTGCCACCTTCACTTGTGATATGATGTTGCAACTTCATTCACTTTACACACCGTTCTCTCAGGTCCCTCGCCAACTCACTGGCTGTGTGCGCTTCTTGTTTTGCATTTTCGAGTCAAGGTTAGTACCACAGGCCTGGCCTCGCCTCTCCAACTCTGCATCCTTGAAACACAATGCAATCTTCACTTGTGGGATCTGGCCTTCTCCACGTGTCTTTCGCGGGACTGAGGCAACGACCTCCAGTAGGGAAGCCTTGGCGTTTTCGGCCCGCTACTGTGTCCCTTGGTCCCTTTGTCTGTTGCTCTACTCCACGAAGTGTTTCTTCGTCCTGGAAGTTCTGCTCGTTCTCGTGTTCTGCCTTGCTCAGTGTGTCTTTAGGTGTTGCCTTTTATTTGAGTGATGAGGCTAATTGGTATCTGGTGTATGCACTTAGGGTAAAGTGCCTGACTTTGCCTGACCTGATGAACGGGACATATCTAGTAAGAGTTGGGACTTTGGAAAATCCCCCAAAATAGGATGGGGTAGATGAACAAACAAAGGGGAATACCGCATATCTCCATTGGCTATCTTACCCCGACTCCCCCGAGACCCCTCACCAAGATGATCCCCCTGCAATGGTCCACCCCCAAGGTCTGGATACAAAGGTGATGGCTGTGCCCTGGCCACCTGAGAGGGCGAGATCCCTGTGTACTAGCGGGTGAGATACTTCCACTGACAGTAATAAAAACTCAGCCTTTTGCATACACCTCAAACTCTGAACTAAAGACAACCATACCTCTACAGTACCACAAACCGCACGCACAACACAACCACCAAAGAAACCACACAGGATCTCGCCCAACTACCAACTGAAAAACACAACTATGCTCAGTGACTGGTGTATCCGAATTGAAGCTGCCAGTAGAACATCACAGCTCTCTTGCTCTTTTTCCACTCTCAGTCCAGCTAACATATCGGCCACCCTCCTTGCATTACAGATCTGCCAGAGCACCAAGAGACCATGCAGGGGCAAACCGTTCACGGAATAAGAACCTTTAACATAACAAACAAATCCAGTAAGATTTCATTCATCATCAAAAATAGTTAATTCTGATATTCAATTCCATTAACAAACCAACATTAATATAGAGCATGTAACATTTAATCGTTAACATCCAATTGCAGACAGGACTGTAATAAAAATGGCATACAATGCATCAAAAGATAACCACACTTAAAATGTATTCTATTAAGAATGCACAGATCTCTTGATGCCCCCTTTAGATACAGCAATAGTGCCCATGCCACATTAGGTGCCAATAAAAAGTACAAAGCTGGATGACCTTGTACAAAATAACTGCCTTTAAAGCAGTAAAATCATCCTAGTCGTAATGTATGAATATGCGTGGCAGAAAAAGATAAAGTGCGAAAGATCTTCAGGGTCCGTATTCCATATGGGGCAACTTGTGACCTCCGCAGGGTTTGCCATTTAGCTGTATTCGCATTAAAACCTGGACTTTCTGGGGCCTGTTCCACACTACTAACCATCCCACACCTGTGTAGTACCAATATTACACCACCCGAGTGTGAGCTGGAAGGAGTGGGATATGTTGGTGGTAGTGTTGTGGAGCTGCTACCCAGGACTGCCAGGAATCAGATGTGAGGATCCTAGGACCCAAAAACACGGATTAGTGTATGCTGCTAACAAAGGGACCCTTGTTCCCCCACCCAGGGAAGGCTGAACTCACCTGTTAGTCTGCACAGGTGTGAGGTTTTCCGGTTTCTACTCTGCCAGTTAAGTCACTGGCGCTGCCCAGACCCGCTGTGGCTAGCTGGAGGGTATTAGTCATCTGGCTTGTATGCGCTGATGGCAATGTTCGTGGGGATGAAATCCCCTACTTTACTTGTGGGCAAATTGTGCTGAAAGTATCTATTGAGGCAAGAAACGTGTGAATGCAGTTCCTTCCCTTACGAGTTGTTGAGTTTGCCCAAGGGTGATGTAGCTGTTCCCTTTCCAATTGCTTGTCTTGACTTCTCTTGTCTCTCCTTTCTTTTTCTTAGGTGCACAAACCCCTCGGAAGCTGGGGTGGTGGGTCTGTGTAGCTGAGCCTTTACCGGGAGAGCATGTTGCAGTGAGGGACAGGAGCGCAAGCACGCGATGCAGTACGTTTTTAAATGTCCTGGAATTATTGTTGAGGTACTCGCCCTGCTCCCGTGCCAAGGACCAACTTGTTCTTCCTTTTTGTTTGCAGGGAACAGTGGATCTGCAGTGCAGCGAGGCACAGAGCGTGTGTCTGCAGTGAGGGACAGATGCACCGGCACGCGATGCAGCAAGTAAGTATCTGGAAATGTCCCAGAGATGTTCTTAAGGTGCTTGCCCTGCTTCTATGGGGTCGGATGCCCAGCGGATTAACCCCTTCCTCTTTTCCCCCTTGCAGGACTCGGAGGATTCCCAGTGAGGGACAGGACACCGGCGGTAAGCATTCAGCTGCAGGAGGCATAACGCAAGGCGATAAAACAGGTAAGGGTTTGGCTTATATAGTTACCATACCCATGCAACTAGACCACCAGAATAGCAATACATGGGCCTCTCTGGCAGACATACAGAGAGTAGGCCAATAAGGTCCTATGGGGCGGCCATCTTGGAGGTCCACATAAACTAGACCCCAACATAAAGTGCCAGCAGGATGTGTTAGATCAGCATGATTTGCTTGAAGTGCATGCCAAACATGCCACAACTGGGTCCAGTCTTTACTCTTCAACCCCCACCAGCCCCTGACCCCTCCATTGACGTGTAGTGCTAACATGGAGACTGTGGCCCGATTTGCTGGTGATCATGACCGCACCTCCCAAGGGACGTCTCCCTGGCCCGGTACTGGTTGGGTGGTTTTGGTGGAACTTTGCTACAATCCTGGGTGTGTACATTAGTAGCGGGTTCCCAGGAGCGATCCAGTAACCCAAATCCCTTCAAGTAAATTAGGCAATACAGGACACCTCTTACTCTTTTTGTCCAGAATATCCTTCACCTCATATTCAGGCTCATCCTGGACTAATACAGGGGCTGGTGGAGTTATACTGGTTCGTATGCCAGGCTGAACAGGCTTAAGTAGTGAGACGTGGAATACTGGGTGTATGAGTAACGAAGGTGGTAGGCATAGTTTCACTGCCACTGGACTGATTATGGCAGAAACGCGATTGGGCCCAATAAATCTGGGGTGGAACTTACTGGGTCCCTTCAGTTGGACGTATCTAGTGGCTAACCATACTTTGTCTACTTGATACTCAGGTGAATTCCTTTGCTTACGGTCTGCAAACCTTTCTGGTTCTCTTTAGCTGCTTGCAAATGTTTAGTGGCTTGTTTAGTGTTTGGTTGATAGTAGCGTGCAGTGCTGTAACCCCAGGCATCTCAAATGGTTCGGGAGGGTCATACATAGAAATGCGAGGATGCCTACCATGCAGGATATAGAATGGGCTGTAACCTGTAGAAGCATGTACTGAGTTATTGTATGCGTACTCGGCGACCCATAATAGTTTAACCCAACTCTGGGTGGTTTGGGAAAGCATGCAAGGGGGGGTACTGTTCCAGAGTCTGATTTGTCCTTTACGTTTGCCCATCAGTTTGGGGATGATGGCTGGTTGATAACTGTACCTCAATTTCCACGGCAGCACAACACATTTTCCTAAACTGGGACACAAATTGGTTCCCTGATCCGAGATCACCACCGAAGGGAAGCAATGCGATCTGACTATCTGTTGAAGGAAGGCACGGGCCAGGGTATTTACGTTAGGGGGGGACTCTGAGTGCAATGAAATGGGCCATCTTAGAAAAAAAGTCCACGAAGATCAGTATGGTGTGTAGCCATCACACAAGGGCAGATCTGTGATAAAATCGAGGGATATAGTATGCCATGAAGAGGGAGGTATCGCCAGGGGTTGACGTAGGCCTGAAGGTTTCGATTTCTGTGTCTTGTTCTGCGCACATATATCACATATATCACACGTTTGAATATATTGTATTGTGTCCTTGCGCCAGCTGGGCCACCAGAAATGCCGTATTCTTGCAAGGGTCTTTGCAATCCCTGGGTGCCCCTCAACCTTGTTCAGGTAGATATAACTGACCTTGATGATATGGAAGGGCCTTCCCGGTCTTCTCGTTGGTGATGTGCAACCCAAGCTTTTAGATCTGGTGTCATGCTCTTCCGTACTGCTGCTAGGAATTCCTCCCAGGGGGTGGTGGTTACAATGGTTTGTCAGCTGGAACGATGGCCACTGGTTTGGGCGCGGCGTAAGCTCTGTTTTCTTTCCCACACCCTAACCGCAACAAAGCGTCGGCCTTACAATTCCGCACACCAAGTGTGCATTTTATCACAGAGTCGTAGTCAGCATAAAATAGAGCCCTCTCAGTTGCCTAGATGATTGGGCCTTAGCTGTTCTCAGGTACTGGAGGTTTCGGTCGTCAGTGATTATCGTAACGGGATGTCTTGCTCCCACCAGATAGTGTCTCCATTCTTGGAATGCTGCCTTGATCGCCAACAACTCCTTGTCCGTAATTGTGTAGTTTACCTCTGTGGGAGAGAATGTCTTGGACCAAAAAGCCCACTGAGTGGAGTTGTCCAGTCGATGGATCCTTCTGGGACAGCACAGCTCCCATGACTACATTTGAGGCATCATTCTCTACCACATGTGGAAGGTGTGGCATTGGGCGTTGTAGAATGGGTGCAGTGGTAAAGCTTTTCTTCAAGGCTTGCTCCTGCTCACTAGGTGAGAGAACCTGGGAAAGAAGCAACGGTAGAAGCTTGCGAATCTTAAAGCTTTGGACTGCCTACACGGAAGTGGGGGTGGGGGGCCAACTGAGGATTGCTTCCATCTTGCAGTTGTCCATACGAATTCCCTGTGGGGTCAACACAAAGCCCAAGAAATCAACCTCAGTGACATGGAAAGAGCATTTCTCCAACATAGCATATAGTTTGTTGGTGAAGCCTATCCAACACAGCTTTCACATGTGATCCTGAGTCAAGGTGGAGTATTTCAAGATATTGATGTAAACTATCATGCAAACATCCATTACTTCCCACAAAATGTCATTCATAAAGTACTGGAATGCTGCTGGTGCATTGCAGAGCCCGAACGGCGTCACTTGGTATTCATAGAGCCCGAACTTGTTGTGGAAGGCGGTTTTCCATTTGTCTCCGCTTCTGACGCGTACCTGCTGATGTGCCCCTCTCGGTTCCAGTTTGGTGTGGATGCAGGCGTCTTTAACTTAGTCCAAGAGTAGGGCTATCAACTGCAATAGATACCTGTTTTTAATCGTGATTTGGTTCAGGACCGGTAGTCAATACAGGTCCGTAAGTCCTCCTCCTTTTGTACAAAGAAGAGGGGAGAGGCTGCGGGAGACTTTGATGGATGGATGATGATGATGATAATAATAATAATAACTATTAATATTATTACAGTTAGATATGTATTGGTCCAAATAGGTCCAGATGTGGGTGTTTTCTTGCTCAGTCAGGGCATAAATGCGATCGCACAGTATTTGGGAATCGGTGATCTGGTCTATTTCGCAGTCGTAAGACGTATGCAGTGGCAGAGTGTGTGCCTGCTCTTTGTGAAATGCCTCCTGGTATTCTGTATTTTCCGGCGGCAGTATTCCCATAATACCTAGGGCTGCTCCTGTGTCCTTCTCAAGGGACACCATCGGACAGACTGGATCCTTGCCAGAATTCTCGCCATAACAGGTATACCCACATGACTTGGAAAAGGTTAAAGTTCTGGCCCACCAATCTATGCTGGGGTTGTGGGACTCCAGCCAGGGCATCCCCAAAATGATCTGAAATTGTGGAGCGCTGATCAGGTCAATCTGTGCCCATCCTGGCAGAGTAGTAGCGCACTGGGTCGGACAACAGAGTACCGTCCACAGCGGTGACGTCTGTGACAACCTTCTGCCGTGAAGGGATTACCATTCTGAGGGCCATGTTGTGGTCCATGTAATTGCCCACAGCTCCACAATCCACATATATCTCCAGGGTGTGCATACGTGTTGGTTGCCTCGGGCTGATGAGCACCACTGGTAAAACTAGATGTGAGGCTGTAGACACCTTTTCCGTGCTGTCGGGCAGTGTAGTTTTCTGAGGAACTGTTCTCTTGTCTTCTGGGGTGGTTTTGCTGAGCAATCACGCAGGAAGTGTCCAGGCTTACCGCAGTACAGACATAATTGCTGCGCTCTCCTCTTCTCTCTCCTCTGGTAAAGGGACCTTCTAAAGCCCCCCAGCTGCATAGGTTCCGGGGAGTTCTCGGCCTGACGTCCTGATACTTCCTTTGGACTTGGGTGGACATAAAAGGAGCAACCCTCGCAGCGGGTACGGTCGGCCTTCCAGTCTTGTAGCCAATGGTCCAAATGCAATACTAGATCTATGTATTCGGCTCACCCTTCCCGTGGGTTCACAACTTGAGCCAAAATGTCTTTTAACTCCCCTCGAAGGCCTCGGTGAAACATGTCCTTTTTTCCTCTGGACAATTTGTTTCTGCTACCATCCAGTTGAAAGTTGCCACGAAACATAAGAGGTCTTGTGTACCCTGACATAGCGACAGAAGTTTGTTATCCAGTGCTCATTCTTGTGTCTTGTGGGCAAACCTCTTTTCTAACTCCAGCTGGAACCCTCTGAAGTTACGCAGAATGGAATCGTCCCGATTTGACAATGGAATCGACCAGCCGCATGTCCCTCCTCCACCCCCCGGTATGACAAGACGAACGCCACTTTAGATTGGTCGCTGGGGAAGGCTCTTGGCTTACATAGGAAATGTAGTCTGCATTGGTTCATAAAGACTGGGAATTTGTGAGGGTCCCTGGTAAACCTCTCTGGTGGGGCCAAAGGCATAGCACCTGGAAACACCACTTGGAATGGGGCTATGCGGGCTGCAGGGACAGCAGGGTTCCCCCAGGGAGCGGGGCCCGTCAGGCTTGTGGCTGTAATAGCTGCCGTGCTAACTCCTCTGTGCGGTCCCTATTCTATACCAGGTCTCAACGCAGGGCATTGGTTTCCAAACGGGCTGCATGGACTTCTTCCTGGAGTTCCCCCAGGAGTTGCGCTAACTGGTCCGTCTCGGAAGAACCCATGACGCTCAGGCAGAGAGATTAACGCGGGCTTTGCGTTCCGTAACGCTTACCCTGGTCTCTGCAGAAGCGCGACTCTCCAGGGCCTGTTCCACACTACTAACCGTCCCACACCCTTGTAGTACCAATATTACACCACCCGAGTGTGAGCTGGAAGGAGTGGGATATGTTTCTGGTGGTGGTGATGTGGAGCTGCTACCCAGGACTGTCAGGAATCGAATGCGAGGACCCTAGGACCAAAGATCACGGATAAGTGTTTGCTGCTAACAAAGGGATCCTTGTCCCCCCCCCCCCCCCCCCACAACGGAGGCTGAACTTACCTATTACTCTGCACAGGTATGAGGGTTCCTGGTTGCTTCTCTGCCAGTTACATCACTGGCGCTGCCCAGACCCGCTGTGACTAGTCCTCTGGATGGTAAACTCTGATGGCATGTTCGTGGGGATGAAATCCCCACCTTTACTTGTGGGCAAATTGTGCTGAAAGTATCTATTGAGGCAAGAAACGCGTGTATGCAGTTCCTTCCCTCCCGAGTTGTTGTTTGCCCAAGGGTGATGTAGCTGTTCCCTTTCAAATTGCTTGTCCTGACTTCTCTTGTCTCTTTTTGCTTTTCCTTAGGTGCACGAACCCCCCGGAAGCTGGGGTGGCCGGGCCGTGTAGCTGAGCCTGTGTCGGTGGAGCGTGCTGCAGTGAGAGACAGGAGCGCAAGCACGCAATGTAGTAAGTATTTAACTGTCGTGGAATTATTGGTGAAGTACTCGCCCTGCTCCCTTGCCGAGGACTAACTTGTTCTTCCTTTTTGTTTGCAGGGAACGGTGGATCTGTGGTGCAGCAAGGGACAGAGCGCAGCTCTACAGTGAGGGACAGATGCACTGGCACACGATGTGGAAAGTAAGTATCTGGAAATGTTCCAGAGATGTTCTTAAGGTGCTTGCCCTGCTTCCATGGGGTCGGATGCCCAGCAGACTAACTTGTTCTTCTTTTCCCCCCTTGCAGGACTCCGAGGATTCCCAGTGAGGTACAGGACTCTGGCGGTAAGCGTTTATCTGCAGGCGGCAGAACGCATTGCGATGAAACAGGCATGGGTGTGGCTTATATAGCTACCACACCCATGCAACTAGACCACCAGAATAGCAATACATTGATGGGCCTCTCAGGCAGCCATACTGAGAGTAGGCTAATAAGGTCCTATGGGGCGGCCATCTTGGAGGTACCATATAAAGTAGACCCCCAATCAGAAAGTGCCAGCAGGATGTGTTGGATGAGCATGATTTGCTTAGAGTGCATGCCAACCACACCACAACTGGGTCCAGCCTTCCCTCTTCCACCCCCTTCACGTGTACTTCTGACATCCATGGTGACTGGGGCCCGATTTGCTGGTGATCATGACAAAACCCAGACAATCCAAGCAGGCCCTAGTGATCAGCCACCGATCTGAGGACTTGTGACTCAAAGTTAAATGATGGTTGTAGTGAATCTAACGAGTGTAGGTGACGTGTTTTCTGTTTGTATTAAGGAGCAACTTCTTGCTCTTGCGTTGTTTCATCACATCGATTCTTTCTCATTGTACAATTTTCGCTGAACAGTAGTCCACAAAATACATTGTGCAATGAGTGCAGGTAGGTTCAATTTAGTCAGATCAAATTTGACATAACCTAACCAAGGAATTCTCGAGTGGCAATGTGTAATTGATTCTCTTGGGTTGGCCCTGATTCGTAGCGAATGAAACAAAGGAGCCAAACGCCAGTCGTTTTTTAAGAAGCAGATCCCCCAGCTCTGAATGGTCTGAAAAGTTGGCTGCCGAACACGGAAGACCCAGTGATTGCTTCATGTTTTCTTGGCCACTTGGAGTTCTGGGATGTTTACATAACCCCAGAGCATGGCACCGTGGATAAGTTGCCTTAGTTTATGCAGAATAAACTTGTAGAATTGTATGCAAAGGGTGGCCATGACATAAAATGAGAGCACCCCCATTGACTGGCGCATCCGTGCGCATTGTTTCTCCACATGAGCTTTCCCGGTCATTGAAGATAAAAAGCGCGTTCCTAAATAATCAAAGGCCTGTACCCTTCAAATAATGTCCCCTTTACACAGCATCTTAATCATCTTTATATTTCTGTTCCCTCTAGCACATGCCATGGCGGTGTATTAACTTTTGATTCCAGGGTGGTCGTGAACGGAGTGTAGGTTGATATCCACTTTTGCACAGTCTTAGTTGTGCGGGCAATTAAGACATTTTCGTCTGCATAGGTCAAGACTGGTAAAGTCATGTGGCCCAATCTTAGATAATCTGTCTTAGTCTCTACAAGCTCCTTCTCCAAGCCATTAATGTACAGAGTAAACCGGTTGGGGACCAGGACACATCCTTGTTTGACTCCTACCTGTCCGGCAAACTATCGCCCGAGCTCTATCACTCCTGAGCAAACTCCTGAAAAAGCTGCCCATCTACCAGCTTACTCTCCACACTGAATCTGTTGGTTGTCTCATGACCATCAGTCTGGCTTCAGAGCAACCAGAGGCACGGAAACTGCTCTCCTGAACACCCATGAAGATCTGCTCACTAATCCCGATTCAAGTCTTCCTTCTGTCTTCATCCTCCTTGACCTTTCCTCTGCTTTTGACACTGTCAATCACGCCATTCTGAGCAATCGACTCTGCAAGAACCTGAGCATCACGGATCATTGCCCTTGAGTGGTTGACCTCCTTTCTCCTGGACTGACCCTCCCAGGTCCAACCTGGGTCCTTTTTCTCCACATGTGGTGTTCCCCAGGGCTCTAAACTCTCACCCTGACTTTTCAATGTCTACGTGGCCCCTTTGGCCCCCCAGCTCTATACCTACTCCTCGAACTTTCAGTGGTATGCGGATGACTCCGCTCTTTCAGGCTCCCCTCAGCCTCCTCTCCTCTCTCGCTCATTCCTGGCTGCCTGTCTGGGATTCAGGACTGGTGCGCCTCCAACGATCTCTGCCTTAATGTCAGTAAAACTGAGATCCTTTTCATGGGACGCCTACTCCTGCTTTCCCTCTCACTCTAGCTGCCCTCCTTGGGACCTTTTCCTGCGCCTTCCTGTGAGGCAAAAAACCTTGGTGTCTCTTCGACTCCACTCTTTCCTCACATCAAGGACCTTGCCAAGAAGGCCCACTACCAGCTGCATCTCAGAGGTATTCAATTTCTCCCCTTCCCCCAGAAGCTTGCTGTCTCCAGAGCCCTGGTTCTCTCTAGGCTGGACTATTGCAACAGCCTCTTTCTCAGTCTGCCTTCCTCTACTCTCCGCCCTCTGCAACTAATACAGAACAGGACTGTGAGACTTGTCCTCAACCTTAGGGACCGTATTTCTCCAGCCCTGAAATCTCTCCACTGGCTCTCGTGGCTGCAAGGGTCAAGTTCAAGACCCTCTGCATCGTCCACAAGACTTTCTGGGGCCAGGCCCGCACTACTTCCAACTCTTCCAAAACACCTTCCTTCTCAAGCCCTTTGTTCAGACACCTCTGAGGGTCAGACGCTTCTCCAGGCAGAGAGTGGGGGGTAGATTCTCTCCTCTGCAGGTGCCTCCTTCTGGAATGGCCTCACTGCCCCTCTCAGACTTGAGCCGGACCACCTGATGTTCGGAAGCCGCTCAAGGCCTTCCTTTTCACCTCTGCTTTCTCTCTTCCCTGCTGACATATTGTCTGCTGCACTGACTGGTTGCCTGGCTACCCTCAGTCGCACTGGGTATTAGACTCCTCGATGACCAGTTGCCCTGCATTGCCTCCGGGCCTACTGCACAACTGGGGGCTGTAACTGCAACTTTACAGTCCCCTGCCTCCTTGCACCTACCGAGGATGCTGGCCCAGCTCAATGTACTCGAGCAATGCTGCCCTGATTGCACTTCACCCTTCCCTCTCCCTGGAACTTCCCCCTGCACTTCGCATTATCGCACTTGCACGATCTGAATGACACAAGGCCTAATAAGATTGTTTTTGTCCTTCCCTCCCTTGTCTTGTCGCGCCTAGAAACATTTGTGTACAGGCGTTTTATAAATGACTTCTCATATATCTGGTATTGTGTCAAAAAGAGTGCACAGACGCTTGTCCCCATATCTTACACATGCCCTATTAGGCGTATGAACAGACTGCAATATTGATAAAAGATCCATCGGACAATCCATGGACCTGAGCACCCTCCAAAGTTTGCCCCGATTCACCTTGTTGAAGGCAGTGCTCAGGTCCATGAAAGCCAAGTAGATCGACTACTTCTTAACAAAGAATGTGAAACCAACTAATATAAATTCAGGGCCTGTCATTACAAACTGTGCTTCTATGGAGTGGGTGCTAGAGTTTACAGGGCTCTACCTTCAATAGAAGGAACATGACTGCATGATCATTGGTTCACAGTGGATGTGGGGAAATGAATGAATTCCACCTCACATAGAAAGGGAGACCAGACGTTCAAATACTTGGGAATTTGATTACTAAAGGAAGCCAACACTTTTTCCATGGCAATAAAAACCCAGAGGCGAGGCTTCCATTCATTTGCACCTGGGGGACTTTCAGTGATTTGCTATAAATTATGTAGCGGTCACCAACATGTGGGAGATTAGTCTTGAGCTGCAAACTCCATGCCTATGTGATGTTTTGTAAAGGCTATCAATCCAGAGTCACACTTTCAAAGTGCTTGGTAGCAAGGTGTTAAATTAACGCTATTACTAACCTCATCTGTGGTAATACAGTTCATCCTTAGAAGGGTGAAGGCATGAGTCAGCCTTGCAGAGTTTTGAACCATTGCTATGCGGCACTCCACTTCAAAGGAAGCTGCATGCAGTAGATGTCAAGGTAGCCATCCATCCAAATATAGCTATGTTGTATCACCATCCCCAAGTCGAAGTACTTTTAGGTATTGGAAGGATTTCTGCCTAATGCTGCCTGATCATGTGGCATTCCTACAATGTGTTCATGCGTTACACTTCAGAAGAGATGGCAACAAAAGGAATGGGTAGTTTGGTAAACGTTGAGGTGAACTGAAGTGATACCTCAAGGGAAAGTAACCTTTTTGAATCGGATTTGATTTAGCTGCCCTCAAACCGATGTTATCTACCATGATTGTTCTGTCCTTTGAATAACAAAGTCGTCATCCAGCGTTTCATGTAAGAATGTGCCGTGAAACTTTGTCCAAAATTCTGTAGAGCAAAGAGTTGATTTACCTAGTGGATAATTCAAAGTACAAATCCTCAAATGTGGAATCCTCTCATGCCTGAAAGGGCTGGATTGAAGGCAGTTAACAGTGATTATAGTATTGCCCCAGTCTTTGTAAACCCCAGCACCTCAATACTATTGAAGTCCTTGGTTTTCCACAAGTCTCAAATCCTTTTGAATGCCAGAGACCAGTTATGAGTTGATTGACTCAGGTTTACAGGTAAGTACCGTGCAAGAGGATGTAGACCTAACAAGTCTTTTAATGGAATAGGGAGGTTTGTTTTGTGTGGTCCAGTCAAGTGTTGCTGTGAGATTGACTGCCAATGCATATCTTGCCATGTTGGGAACAACAAGCCCCCTGTAAGTCTTTCCTAAGAACTTGGGAAATTCGTTTTTGCCAGATTTTAAAAATCGGTTTGATTTTCTCTGGAGTAAAAATGGTAAGAGTGAAAAATAAATAGCAGCCGGGGTAGGAGGTTCACCTTAATTGGATGTGTACTTGACACCTTCAGTATACCCCAGTTCTCTAAATTTAAAAAAATATGCCCATACCTCTTGCACATTGTTGGTTGAGCCAATGAAATATTGTTCAGGTATGTGCCCTGATTATTTTTGGTTTTCATGTTCCCAATGGAAATATGAATCTTGCTGATTACAAACTGAAATGTGTTGGAAATATTTAACTGTTTAGATTTATAAAGGTTCATTTGTAACCTGAGGCAGCGTAAAAGGCACAGAGCTCATGTGTAATTTCAGTAAAAGGTGTTGTGCAGTTGCGTGCAATAAGTGTAATTCGAAGAGTCTGCTTATGACATTCCTTACCTATGGTAGTTCCCAGAAGTCTTTGTTGTCCTGTTAAATAGATTGGGCAAGGTGGCCAATCGTTAATGTGAAAAATATACCCCCCGACCCCCACGAATTTGAAGTGTGCAAGGAAGAACCCTATTAATCAATCTGGTTGCGACGTAGTTACAATTGTATAATTGGAGAGCAAAGCAAGGGATCTTTCACTTGCTTGGGAGACTGACCACTGGTTTGCCCATTGAGTTGTGAAGTTTTGGAAAAGCGAGACCATCTCCAGGGCTTACATTGTGCTTTTTTATCAAACCATGCTGAAGAACCATCAGGACCCAGGGTTCTATTTGTAGGGAGCGATTCATCACCTCTACAGTGATTTATCTGTCCAAGACACTTCTCGTCAGGCAAAAAAAGAGTTATCGATTTTTGCCAAATGTCAATCTGTTCTAGATTCAGTTGTTGGGCTGAAAATAGGCAAAGTAATAGTTGGAAAGCAAAGCTTAACTTCCTTTAAGCAAAGTTTGGCAGCCTGCATATCTTGTAATGAAACTTAATTTATTTATAGGCTAACCATCAATTAACTTCATCAGATTTTTCAAAAATAGTTTTGTCCCAAGTATATAAGCCGCTTCCCCCACCCACACAAACGCTGGTATTTTATTAGAGCCACTGGCCTTGTATTAGGTCTCTTCTGCCTTTTAGCTTCTAAGGTTTGTTGGGTGACTTAATTACCCAATGTCTAGCAGAGGCAAACATTCTAACCACTCTTCGAACTACAGGATGCCATGCATCCCAAACAATGTCCACTTTCACTACATTTGTGGAATAGAGCTGTTTGTTTCAACAATAACTGGGTCAGCGAGAAGCCGAGCAAAGCAAATCATTCAAACTCCAGGTAATGTAGCATTTAGAGAGAAACTCAGTATTTACAGAATGGACAACATTGGAGGACTCTAGAAACAAATCTAATCTGGAAATAACACTTGTTTGCATAGGAGTAATGTGTAAAATTCCTAGTAGAAGAGTTAAGCTGGTACTAAACCAAATCAACAATGGCCTTTCAGCAATCCAAACGTGGATCAAGCGCTACATTAAAATCCCCCCACCACCATTATCAATTTGTGCCTTTTTAGAAAGTTATTTTGGGAAATGAGCAAAATGTCTTTCATCCTTGGGCCCACATCTGGCAAGTCATTAGAGGGAATTTTATTTAAAGATATTTGTTACCCCCAAATATCTACATTGAGGAGCTCAGCAACTGGTGCATTTGTTTGCTAATGAAAATGGCCACCTCCCTCTTAGGCACAGAATGGGAAAATATGGTATAGGTACATTTCTTTAGAGCCATCTATGGGAATATTTGGCCAGCTGATGGATCTCCTGAAATCGAACAGTCTCCGCCCCCAAGTTAACCAAAATGTTTGTGTGGCTGGGTCATGAAGACCTTGCATGTTTAGGGAAACCACTTTTCTTTTCGCCATCTGAGCAAATTGAAAGGTTGTAATGAAAACTCCCCAATGGAAGTGTTGTGGTAAAGAAATCTCAGTACATTTTAAATAAATATTCTATGCATGGAATAGGATTTGAATGCATCCAGACTGCTGTGTCCATTCAATGTGGAATAGCAAAGCACACAAAACGACTGATTTACAGGCGACAGTTGTTTAAAGTGTAACTGTAAAAATGGAGCAAGCCCAAGTACTGTTTAAACAATAATTACCATAGCGGAATAGGTAAAACTAATTTAAATCCTAAATACCAAACATTTTGATTCTACATCTCTAGACCATGTAGGAGCATGTTCTCCTAGGAACGCTAATGCAAAACAAAACTGGTTGGGTACACGGGCGCTCCCCAGAAAACTGTTGCCGGTTACTCCAGAGGTAGTGCAGGCAATCTGAATATAAAACTCCTTTGGTCTCTACGCCTCCTGCAGCTCCGTGTTTCTGCAACCAAAAGGGACTTGCCATGGCCCCCCTTCTAGATCTTATCCACTGATTGGGATCTACAGAAACCTGGCTGCTGATTGCAAAGTGGAAAATCGATGCATCTTTTCAAATGAGAAGATGATTACAATGGGGACTCGAAGCTGTCTATAGTTCGAAGCTGTTGGAGACTAAGTGGTTAAAGGTTTCATTTGGCAGCCTTTCAAAATCATTGAACGAGGAAGATCCTGATTGATGTTTAATTGTGATCCCTGAAATTTGATGCCTCCTGAACTTGAAAGAAGTATATGCTGGATAGTAACCATCAGGGATTTATCCATCGTTCTGAAAATGATATGTCTTCATCTCCTAGAATGTTGCAAATCAATGCATGGACAGATTCTCAAAGGTTCTTATTGGTAAAGTCCTTTGGAATGTTACTTATACAAATGTTGTTCCTCCTAGAACAATTTTCATAGCCCTAGGTTTTTTTTCTGCCTTTAGTAGTGGTGTTCTGCCAGCATTCAAACCCGTGTAACTAGTTGAGTGTTCGTAGGCCGGCTCACAAAGAGAATATTCAGCCTCCTCTGATCACCTGAATGTTTTTTTTTTTAGGTTTGAGCTGATTTGGTCAGGTTTTGGTATATTGTGATATATTGAAGTCTAATATAGCACAGAATCATTAGTGGCTGGGGAGACTGTCAATCGACCCTCAGCCCAACATATACCAAGGTTAGAGGGGTTGCTAGGTTCACAGTTAGGAGGGAGAGTGTCTTTAGCATCTTTATGGGTTTGCCACAAATCTTTGAAGCAGATGTGGGTACCACCTTCTCCTTCACTTTAGGTTGACCCATTGTAAAATGTTAGCGATCAGGACTCGCATTCAACAGAGGGCAGAGCAGCAGTTGAAGGACTAGTGTGCAAAAGTCAGCAAATCTGGAAGAGTAAAGATATGTAAGCTTTTGGACTGCAATTGTATCTCAAGTGAAGTACCAAACTTAATGTAAAATTGCAAACCGCTTATTAGGTTACTTGGGTTTGAGTGAAAGCATAGATTCAAATATTTACAAAAGGAGACTTTCTATAGATTTGTGTTCGCAGGATACTCTTCACCAAAAGCACTGCAAAGATGAGCATTCTGCCTGCAGTGTTCTTGAAAGGATCTTGAAGGTTTCTCTAGGCTTCAGCCAAAGTGGAGTTACCCGCCATAGTGGTATAGTCGCCAACTTCCTAGGAGCGGGCTCTCCTCTAGTTACGCAATATACCTATTTCCATGTAGCACTATAAAATTGGGGATCACTATTTCGCTAGCATTTTACAATGGGCCATTCTAAAGTAACGAAGGTGGTGCCCACATCTGCTTCAACGATTTTTGGCAAATCTGTAAAGATGTTAAAGATCACTATTGGGGAACAGCATTTCAGGCCATTCAGCTACAAATCATTGAACCTGTGGGAAGCTACCAAAAACTCTGCATGCTGTTCACCCTGGTGGTGAACGCTTGTGACAATCCTTTAGCACACCTCAAATCACTTGGAGGGTGGTGTCCCCAAGTGTCCACCACTCTCAACCATGTATCGACATGCCTGGGTAAGGGGGTCCTACATCTACCGTCAAGCTACATGGATCGTGAGCACACCTCTAAGTACTGCTTTGCTTGAAACCTCGTCCATTCAGAAAAAGCCATTGACCACGCACCATGCCACCCAGGGTTGAACAGGCCCATCCTTCAACACGCCTTTAGTCTTAGGGATGGAGTTTTGGGCCACAACTCTGCAGCTGCTCACAAGGTCCTCTGTATCTGTTGCTTTGAGGCCATGCAGCTCTTCCGGAAACTGGGCGAATATGCAGTTGGGTGGTGCGAATAGGTGAAATCTGAAACCTGCAGTTGACGTGTGCACCAAGCGGAGTACCAGAAACTTTGCACTGATACTGCGAGTGGCACACCAACCAGACCTTCAGGCGGAGAGGAGCCTCCCTTATCCAGCCAGTGTCTGCATTCCCTAGTTCCGCACATAGGCACCATCTTGAATGGCAACAGTTTTGCCATTGTTGCTCTGTCAAACTATTTTCCTTTGCACCAAAAGTGTTATTGCATGATCCTGGGGACATTCATGCCCTCCCACGCTCCCCCACCCAACTCCCCAAGCCCCCTGTAGCATGGCCCAATGCGCCTGAGCCCCAAGGTTACCACTCCTCAGTCCTCAGCCAGGTCTCACCCCATGTGGCTTTTTAATGTTGGGTACTCCTTCATACAATTATCCACCCCAACTGCTGTCAACGCTCCTCAAAGGAGAATTTCACAATCCTTCTTGTGCTTTTTAGTGATCATACAAAGATTTTTCCAAGACATTCTAGACCTATATTTTTGGCCAGGCTTTTCAACTAGGGAAAAGGCAACCAACTAGTGTTCAACGGACATCCTTGTAATCCTTTTGCGCCGGGATATTCTGTCAGTACAATAATGGACTGATGGTTGCATTTAAAACCATGCCCTCTTTGCCAAATTAAATGTTTAGGGAAAAGTTTGGAGTACTTATCATTAGTGGCCAGATTCTTGAACCAAGATTTCAGGGATCGTGAAATGTTGCTGTTACTCAAAATCTGTGTGCCATAAAGAGCTGACTGAAAGCTTGAGCCCTATACCCTTTCAGGGCTTATGTGGTGGCCCTCCCTTAAAAATGTTTTGAAGAACAAATTGTTCCACCTCTTATGGTAAAGGCTAGATTGCTTTGCTCATACCTTGGCATAGCAAGGTATGCAAAAAGGCAGAACGTAATCACGGTACAGAGGAAGGCTTAGAAATGCATGGAAAGATTCCAAAATGGCCGCCATTGAGTGAGGTGAGGACGTAGTGAGTGAGGATATTTGGGCGCAGGCTGGGCAACAAAGCATCCAGAAGCAGTAATAGCGAAGTGCCGACCCTTGCTGGAAGCTGCAGGCGCCCCCACCTACCAGAAGAGGAGTGGCCCGCACGCAAGCAGTGACACGTGCAAGCACAAAGTAAGGAGCCTGCCAGGGGAAGCAAGCACTGCAGAGGCAGTGAAACTGGAGGGGAGGCAGGCAGAGAGATAAGCATCCCCCTGGCCGTGCAGGGGAGAAGGAGCACGGTACCAGAGACCCCGGCGGCGAGGGAAAACGGCAGCGAGGGAAAACCCGGATATCCGCGAAGGAGAGCTGCCAAGGAGAGGTCACTGAGGAGCTAGGGAGTGATGGCGTATTCCCCGGGGGAGTTTGGGTGAGCTCCCCCGGTGAGCAAAGCAGCAAGGAAGGCAGGGACCCAAGTGCCTAAAGAGGCGGAGTAGTGGCAGACCTGTGATGGCTCTTGCCACCGCAGTGTGTGCAAGGAAGTTTTAGCTGTCCATGGGTGGCAGGGCGTTACCCGATCTGGAAATATTGAAGCACACAGGGATTGAGAAGCCCGGGAAGGTGAGAGTCTAACAGCCAAAGCTCTAATACAATAGAAGAGTCTCTAGTCTATTGGGTTCGCCCCAGATTGGTGTATATGTACAAATAGCAACTAGTAGAGGTGGGGGTGAATCAAGGAGCACAAAGCTTGCCAATATGGTAAAGAAACTGGCGGGAAGAGGAAGGAATAGCGCGCGCAAATATATACCGGCACATAAGAATGGTGGCTGGGATTACCTACTAATCTGAAGTAGTGCAGAGACTGAGAGCGATTGAGAACACATAAGGGAGACACAACGTAGCTGACCCCATATCCCATAACAAATGCAAAAGCTGCCTCTTAAAATTAGAGGTGCAGACGAAATGAGGGAAAGAGCATGCAATCTTGGTCCACAGGAAGCCTAGAGAGACTGATGTGCAGAAAAGTGACTGGGGAATGGGCCAGAGTAGGGGTAAAGCACGCCGCAGCTGAAGTGGAGAGTGGTTGAAGAGGCAGAGGAACGCATATAAAACAGAGTGGGCAATCGGATCCTAAATGCCAAAATCTAAAGATAAGGGCACCCATGCCAGAAGTAGGCAACACCAAGCAGAACAGGAAGGTCAATCGGAGTGTTGCTGAAAGCAAAAGCAAAGTGGTCAGACAGCAACAGGGAATAAAAAGATAGACTTTGTGGAAGGGGACACCCCGGAGATTGAAGAAATGCCATTCAACAAGGAAGATCATAAAGAATGCTGACATGGAAGGAAAAATCAAAAACAACTTTCAGCAACAGTTCACCTTGCTACAAGAATATTTGAGAAACTCTTTAACGGAAGTTAAGGGGGAAATAGTGGAGGCCACTGAGCAAGGCCTTGCAGAGATGTCGGATGAGGTGCGGCTGAATAGTGAACTACTAGAACAGCTGGCGAGAGTCTCATAATCTAGAACTACAAGCAGAGGACATGGAGAACCGCTCAAGGAAGTCTAACATCCTAATGAAAGGTTTATTTGAGACAATATTGGACACAGATTTGGAATGCACGATTCAACAATGCTTTGGAAACCTATTGACAGAAGTACAACCGGAAGACATTGGAATCAATCGAGTTCACAGGGTAGGACCAAGGAGGAGAGAACCGGGTGCTAGACCTAGAGATGTCTTGGTTGCAGTAACCTATCTGGATTAAAAGAGAACATTTTGTGGGCAGCAAGAACAGTAGCGAATATTGCAGCAAGTTCAACTGTATGAAGATTTGACGTTGATGACACTTCAAAAGCACAGGGATATGGGTCAATTGACACACGCTTTAATTACAAAACATGTTCCGTATAAGTGGACATTTCCATTTGGGCTGCTCTTTACCTTGGAGGCGGTACAACATTGGATAACGTTGTGCGGAAGGGCAGGCATTGTCGAACATGGATGAAGAAGAGGGGCATGGAGAGAGACTAACGAGGCCCTCCTGCCAACGCGGGATGCGACAATGGGACGGTCTGTGGTATCCGGGAAGAGGGGTGGTCCGTGGGGTAATTTGAAAGGTCCACTAGGGCAAGGGCAAGGGAGGTGGAAGGGAGTGGAGAAGGAATCTCTTAAAGAAGTGCAACATGAAAATAGAAGGGAGGTGGGTTAAAAATGGGGCTGGATTTAAGGAAGCCAGGAGCAGAGGGCTGGACAAGGATGTCTTTGAATCTAATGGAGGTGGTTGGATACTTCCGGTGGGGTGACCTCAGGTAACTGTCTGGGCCTTAGCTTGCGGGATGTTCCCTGAGGGTATCTTAGGCCCTGATCCTGGGATGGGTTATTGGGGGGGGATTTGGGTGGGGATGGAGAGAGGGAAGAGGAGGGGGCAGAGGAAATGAGGAAAAGGCATTTATTACTACAAGGAAATATTTCAATCATGACTAATAATATAATATTGCATAGGTTAGGGGATTAAACTTCCCTGTGAAGTAGCAAAAGGTGGAAGCTTTAATCAAAAGGGGGAAAAGATTAATCATGCTACAAGAGCCACACTTAAAGAAGGCAGATGAATCTGTAGGGAAATTGTGGCTGTTCTCCCGAATCTATCAATCCAATGCAGTGGAGAAGACCTTGGCCGTCATGATAGGAATCGCGGCTACATTAAGGGCAACAGTAGTGCGGACCATGGCGGACATGGGGGGGGAGATATCTTTCTATTGGTGCAACTGGAATCTAAACAAATCACTTTGGCAACAGAGTATGCGCCTTATACAGGCAGGTGGGATTCTTGCGGGAGGTAGCAATTAAGCTGTACGAATTTGCAAGCGGGGAAATAATACTTAGGGGTGATTTTAACTAGGCATGGGACCCTATGTTAGATAGAAGTGGAGGCGCAGGAAAGGGAATAGTACTACCTGCACGGGCGTTAAAGAAAATCTTTGAAAATGTAACATTGCGAGATGTGTGGCGGATGAAGAGAGGAGATGAAAGGGGGTACACATGCTTTTCACATATATATTGATCCCTATACAGAATCAACAATGTGTGGGCAGCAGCTAACTTAATGGGGGAGGTAAAGGAAATAGACCTGGGATCTATTTCGTTGTCAGATCATGCCCCCCTGATAGTTCTGGTAAGGGATATGGGGCCGCGTATAGGGTTGTGGGCATGGACGTTACCAGGCGAATTGCTGAATGATGAAGGGATAGTAGAGGAGATGAGAGGCAAAATAGAAGGCTATTATTCTACTAATAGCAATCAATCGTTCTCCCCTGAAGGAACCTGGGACGCCTTTAAGGCGGTAATTCAGGGAGAACTTATTGCACTGCATGCCCAACGGGAGAAACAGGGCGAAAATGGAAGGGGACCTTAAGGCTCAAGTGCGAGATGCCCAAATCAGCTATAGCCAATCACAGAACGACAGCTCCATCTAATAAACTGAAGGCATTACATAGTCAGCTGAATATGCTGCAGAGACTCGAAGGGCAGAGAGATCCCTGTTGATGACTAAACAAAGATATTATGTCCGTGCCAACAAAGCGGATAAACTATTTGCTCGACAACTGAAGGGTTTTGAGGCTGCTAAGTTGATACAGCGAATGTCACAGGCAGATGGAACAATAACAACTGAATCAGAGGCTGTAACTGAGAACTTTGCCCAATTTTATGAATCACTATATGCGTCGAGTCGCCTTGACCTACGGGAGATATGCTATATGGGGGATATATATTTGCCAAAGATAACTATGTAGGAGCGGGAGGGTCTAGACAGGGATGTCAGGGAGAAGGAAGTGGTGCAGCATAAGAGCGCTGCCAATTAATAAAGCACCAGGACCAGATGGGTTCCCAGCTGCTTTTTATATAAAATATGCTAGGCAGTTGGTCCCAAAATTAGTGGAGCTGTTTTTAATACGATAGTGGCAAACTGGGGGGTGTAGGGGTTACACCAACCATGTCAGAGGCGAAGGTGATGGTGTTTGAAAAACCAGGGATAGACCCAATGAATTGTGGGTCATATAGAGCCATTGCTTTAATTAATATTGATGCAAAGCTGTACACAGGTATTTTGGCAGCGAGACTAACGCCTCATCTCCCGGAGCTGATGCATACAGATCAATCGTGGTTTATATTGGGTAGACAGACCTCAGATAACATTAGGAGGGTGACCCATTTAATTGAAATTAATTTTAAACAGATCTCCCTCAGTTCTGGTGTCACTAGATGCCGAAAAGACGTTTGATCACGTTGAATGGCCCTTTTTGTTTTCCGCTATGGAACAGATGGTGCAAGCAAATGATCAGGCCCCTAAGATACGGCTGGCGATTAATAAACCTATCTCTCGTAATATAGAAATAGGTCAGGGAACACGAAAGGGGTGCCCACTATCGCCACTTCTATATGCAATATATTTGGAACCATTCCTGCATAGAATCAGGTCGATGATACAGGGCATTCCCTTTGGAGGAGAGGAGCATAAGATCGTGGCCTTGCAGATGACATGTTGATTACATTGACGCATCCCGAACAATCAATACCAGCATTGCTGGGGGAACTGGCAGATATAGAGAGGGTGGTGGGCCTCAAGGTCAATATGGAAATCGGAACTCCTAGAATTGGGACGATCTATACAACAGAAGGAGGTATTACCCTCCTATTCTCCATTTATTATGGCAGATAGCTATATTAAATATTGGGGGTTAACATAACAACTGTTTCACAGCTGTTTGATAGTAATTACCCACAAATATTACAGAAGGTAAAAGACCTGGGGAAATGGACCCTGCTTCAAATCTCATGGCTAGGAAGAGTGGCTACTATTAAGATAGTGACTCTTCTGAGACTACTTCCAAGCTCTTCCGAATAAGATACCATGGTCTTATTTCAAGGCATTGAATAAAGAGGTTAAGAGATTACTTTGGCGAAATAAAACCCTGAGAGTCGCATTACGAACATTAATGGCACCCAGAGATGGTGGGGGGAGTGGGTCTTCCGAACTTTGTAAAATATGAGGCAGCACAGCCAAGTATACTCTGGAAATGGTTACGGGGGAGGCCAAGAAACCCTTGGTAAAGATGGATGGAGCGGTGGCTGGGTGTTCATTGGAAGGGGTACTATGACTGTACAGACAAGATAGGCCTCCAAATACACAGGCCAGCCAGATACTTGCAGTGGTATTTGATATATGGGACCGGCTATTAGAAAAAGGAAGTTTATCTATGCGCCCATCCCAGTTTACTCAGCTTTTTGGAAACCCGCGATTCCACCCAGGGATGATACAGGGAGCGTTCAAACAATGGCGGAAAGTGGCATGTATAAAGATGCGAGACCTGATACAGGGAGGAGATATTTGTACATTTGAGGATTGTAAACCGTTAATTGGCCTCTTGGAGAACGACAGGCTGGAATATTATCAATTAAGACACTGGATTGCAGGGTCAGGGGGTAGAGCAGCACCGGGTACTAGGCACCTAGTGTCTAAGTTGTATTCGAGATTGATGGAAGAGGAGAGAGGACAGGTATGGGGATACATGCATAAGTGGGAAAAGACTTTAGGGATGAATATTCTGAGAAATCATTGACCATCTATGGGCAAACATCCCCAAATTGACAAGGTCGATTCAGATCAGGGAAGCGTGGTATAGGATCATGTTCCAATGGCATTATACCCCTGAGAGACTGCACAAAATGTTCCTGAAAACTACGGAAAAAGGTCGGCGAGGCTGTGGAATGACAGGGGATTGGAGACATGTATAGTGGGATTGGCCAATCTTGAAGTTCTGGGAAGAAGTTATGAGCCAGATAAAAATGATGGTTTCCGCTGAAGGGATATGGACACCTAGGGAATGGATGTGGTTTGTTCGATCGAGAAATGTGTCTACCCACAAAGACCCGAAACAAAGCTTTTATGTTAATGGTGATAGCAGCATGGTTGGTGATAGCAAGTGGTTGGAAGCAAAAAAGATCACCAGGGTTAAGAGATTGGTTAGTTAAATTGTGGCGGGTTTATCGCAATGGAGTGGATGACCTATAACCTGCAGGGCGAACAGGCAACATTTCAACAAGCGTGGACTGTGGCTTTCGACTATTTTTGACTTTGTACAACAATTGTGTCCACATAAATTAGATATTGAATATTATGTAAGCAAGAACAATTGTTGTCTATTTGAACAATGGAAGTATGAAAATAAGACTCTGCCTGGGGGAGAGTGGTGGGGATATGGGACGGTGAGGGGGAGGGGGCGGTAAATGTTATATTTGAAAATGCCAATAAAAATACTTTAAAACAAATGAAAAGAAAGGAAGGAAAAGGCCTTACAACCTGGGTCCTCCCCATGCTCCCAGCACTAGTCTCTTGCAGAATCGTCCCATTCCACTTTCTCACTTGTGACTGTCAGGGCAGACCTTGTCTGTCTTTCTGAACTCCCCTCCCCACCCATGCTCTGAGATGCATGTTACCCTATGTGCCACAAAGATCTGGGGTTTTGAAGATGCTGGAAGAGGGCCGCCTGGAGCCTCTGATCCATTATTATAAGATAGGTGCTAAAGGAGGCAAGAACTGTTGGTTCAGAGAAACACCTGCTTGAGGTGTGTAGAGCCCAGACAAATATGGATTCCTTTCCCTTTGCCCGTAGTACAAAGTGTCAATCGCAGTATGTTCATCTGGGCTTTTGTCTTATGCCTTAGTATAGCTGGAGTAATTGTGTTCATCAGGCTGTTTTGTTTTCAAGAATCTTGTTTGAAATATTCAGGCAGGGATAGCTAATCTTTCTTGTTCCTGCAGTCCAAGGAGTTCAGGAGCCACCAAGTGGGGCCTCTTTAATGTTGGGTGATTATTTCCCTGAATGCTACTGTACATGCATTTAAATCTGGGTGTTTCATCTATTACTCCTTTTTTGCCAAATTAGTTTTTATGTATGTGCAGCATATACATAAAGCCCATTTGCCTTTAAAAAGGATTCGGTTTGTGATTGGATATACCTTGAAAGTTTGAGGGTTTTGGTGAGAGCTACAACATGAAATTGGAACCCTGTGTACTGACTGGTCTCTTGGTGGAAAATGAGGCATTGGGGAATCCCAGATTTACAGGCATCCTATGGTTCCCAATACTGCAGCTACGTTCATTCCAGATATAGGGCCTGTCATGGCCATTTACCAGGAGATATCCTCACCAAAGCAACCTTCCGTTACCCGGTTAGGATTTGTCACATCAATTATGCATTTGTTTATTTTAGCACATTGGCATTGTTTAAAAGACTTTACGGTTGTACTGCGTCTTTCAAGTCTGCCCATTTTACTTGAGCTTCCAGTTAAGGGTAATGTAGCAATTATGACCCTATTAGTCTACATAAATCATTGTACCATATCTAACCTGTAGAGGGAGTTGAGCTTCTGGTTTGAAAGTGTTGTCGCAAAGAGCAAATGGCTACTAGCCAGTCAGTCTTGTAGACCTTTGTGTAAGGCATCTTCCTGGGAGATTCGACAAACCAGACAACTATACAAATCTCACTGGCACTAAGAAGTATGCATAGAGTAACTGGGAGGCGCTGCTTGAGGTCATTGCTTCTAAAAATGCAAGGGCTTTGTGGAAACTAGTGGGCACAACCCCTGAATGTTCCAACAGAATGGGTGGTGTGACCGATTCCGTAGATTGTATTTGCGGAGAGCTGTGTAATGCACATATTGTCCATTCTGTGACCCCATCCGCCGAATATAAAGGTTGACAATGTATTGCTCCGGGCTCTTACCATTAACTGTATATCTTTTGAAAGGTGAGCTGCTTATCTTGTTCCTTAGTTGTACTTTATTATTTAATAGAATGTTCCTTCCATAGAACTATTCCATTGTCTAGGTGGACTACTGTGATCATCCCAATTTTTAAGATGGGAGTGAGCTAAATCCAGCTAAACGTTGCTACTTTCAGTAAATGGTGTGGTCATGCTTCAATTAGCGGTCATGCTTCAATAAGAAGTGGTGCTTCAGTAGTAGTCTTTCGAATGGATTGTGTCCTCCAACGTATTCAACATCTTTGACATATAATGTCCACAGCTGTGCACTTGGGAAACTTTTTCGGCAGAGGGTGTCCTGCATCGATGACGTCGGGTCGATGTCCCTCAAAGGCCTCCGTGAGGGCAACGTCACTGGATTTTATAAATGGGACGCACAGCGCCCGTAGCCTCAGTTCCGTTTTTTCTGTGAACGTGTTGCTTCGTCGAACTCTGTGCGCCTCGTGTGTTATCATCATGAAGATGTCTTTCTCTTCGACCCTCTCCGACTCTGCGGTCTGGTTTCAAGAACTGCCAGGACTGCAATTCGATAATGTCGATCGCTGACCCGCATCACATTTGTTTGTGGTGCCTAGGCGAGTCGCATGACACCGATGACTGCTCGAAATGCCAGTCGCTCACTGTCAAGGCCTTGTAGGAATGGAAGCTTCAGGTATGTAGGGGCTCTAAGCCTGTTAGGTCCCGAAAATCCAAATCTAAATCCAAGGAGGTTTCCACCGATGACTCGAGGGGTGACTCTCTGCGTCGGAAGGAGTCCCGGGGATCTAGGCCCCGGAGTGGTTCCCGCCATTCTTCTTCCTCGTCCCAGCACTCTAGGAAGCGTCGTCACTAGTCGCCTTCCCCATCCTCCTCGGAGGATGGTGCCTCGAGGAAGGTAGCATGCCCAACGAAGTCCTCAACTCCGGAGGAATGGGCAGCGCTTAGAGAACAAATGTTGGCAATTTTTCAATCACAGGTCATGGGTCCGGTTGTGCCTTCTAACTAAGCTAGCCAGGATCGGTCTCGTACCGTGGCTTGCACGCCTTCGGATCCACAACACAACTTTCATCGGGAGCCTTCGAGGTCACGTACGGACAAGGATTCGAAAAGTCGCAGGAGACGTGCTTCTAGGTCTCGATCCTTGTCCCCAGAGAGACCGCAGCTACCTACTGAGGGCTCGATGCCAGAGTCGACTCAGTCGGCGCTGTGTCCGTCTGACTTGGACGTCGATGCTTTGCCATCATATTAGCTCACAACGTCGAGGTTATCGACTCTCTCGACGTCGAAGCCTTCAGCGCCTTCAGGTATTTTTGCCTGCAATCTACCTTTGGAGTACCCCGATGTGATGGATCCTCCTAGGAAGGCTACGGCGAAGTCTATGAGGCCAGTTTTGGACTCCAGGCCCTCTTCTGTCACCAGGCCTGGGTTTCAACTCCCTCTGGCTGACATTTATGAAGAGGAGGAAAGGTCTGAGTTTGAGGACCCTGGTGAACTTGATGAAGCTCCACTTTTTTCTGGAGACAGTCAGTTGGAGGAGTTGAGGCAGACCCTCCATGATGCCAGTGGGTTGGACACTTCCCGGAAGTGGAATTTGGTAGGCCTGAGCCTGGGGCTCATGCAGAGTCTTCATACAGGAGGCTCATGGCGAGGGTCTCGGAGTATCTGGGCTGGTCCAGTCCTCCTGAAGACTTTGTGCAGGATGATCTAACAGACATCTTAGATCAAGGTCCGTCCTCTGACCCGGTTTTACCATTTCATCTCACCTTGCAGAAAAGGGTGGCAGCTGCTTGGCAGTCCCCGGAATCTCTTCCGGCTGTTAATAAATCTTTGACTAAGAAATACCGCCCTTCCGTTAGCGACCCCAGCTATTTATCTACTCACCCCACTCCTGAGAGTTTGGTGGTTCAGGCGGCTACGGCCACCTCGAGGCAGGCGGCGTACCCTACCATCCCTCCGGATAGGGACGACAAGCGCTTCGACGGTTGGGCCCGGAAGGTATTTTCTGCTGGGAGCATGGCATTGAAATCGGCCAACTCCACTTGTGCCTTGGCAAGGTTCTCACACACTCTGTGGAACTGTTTTCTTTAGCGGCTGAGCATATTCCCGAGGGGGAAGAAAGCGATGGGTTGCTTGCTCTCATGCAGGACGGCAAGGATGCTGTTAGGCTCACCTGGTATCCACGGGGACGCCACCCAGCCCTGGTTGGATTTGCACTCTCGAACCCTCTCCGGTCCCTTGGTAATGCCTCTGGTTAAAGATGGGTCTGTAATATAGGAGAGCTGGATTCAACCAGATTGTCTGTTTCCCACCTCCCTTGGCCTCAACTCCTTCCTCCCCCTTGGGCCTTCACCTCACCTTAATATTGTAAAAGGTGAATTCTCCGTCCTGCTCCTCGTGGCAGGGGCGCGTAGATGTGGGGGCAAGCAGCGACCAAGTTCCTTCACTGGTGCAAGCTCTCCTGTGGGAATCCAGGCCTGCTGCGACTTCGTAGGTTTGCTTCTTTACAGTCTTTATAGGCAGTTCTTATGTTCCTCTTAGTTCGAATAATAATGTCTTGCTTCTTTCCTTTTAGGTATGGAAAGGTATTTTGGTGTCGTCATACAGTTTGAAGATGAGCATGGGCCGGTAGGCGAAAGCGCGGTGTGCACGATGCTGTCCGGTGAGTAATGCGCGATGCGCGGTGCTGTTTCGCCTTTTATATTGCTAACCTGTGTCTTTTCTCTCCTTGCAGATTTCGATGTTCCTCGCCGAGCGCCGTAATGTTCCAGCAATGATACTGACCAGGGGATGACTACCCAGGTAAGAATTGTGTGGCTTTCTTCATTAGGGACCAAACGTGAGTAAACGCTTACTAATGCTGTCTTTCTCCTCTTTCAGGTTATGGTATTCCAGGATGCATGCGGTGCCGGATGATGGAGTTCGTACCTTCAGGTGAGTGGAACTGAAGTCGGCGATGGATTGAAGACAGGATACTGTTCCAGGTAAGTTTCGTAGTGTTCTTTCTCTCTCTGCAGGTCCTTGGTTTCAAGTAAGCTGGCATCCAAGAACTGGACACGATGAGCGTTACGCTGCCCACAGCAGAATAACGCAAAGCATGTTCTGCTGTTTGGGTGTGGTTTAAATAGTCTCGGGTAAAGTAGTCCAGGTAAAATAGTCCCAGGCCTGCCACACCCAAAAGACTAGACCGCATAGCTCAGTTCCTTGTAACTGAGCTATGTGTGTGCCTCCATGTTGGCTGAACCCCCCCCCCCAAGTTAAATAGTCCCATTCTAATGTTGGTCTTCATGATGGTTATGAGCCTGGAGCCAAAGGCGCCAGTACTGACTCCAAGAGAGTCTTGGATGAGGTTTTAAGGCCTTTGACCTGGCCCTAACTGGAAGGCTGACTTGCCAGTGAGGGCCAGGGGCAAGGGTCATGACAGATGTCATGTGCAAATCCCTTCAGTCGGGTTTGGATACAGCCGACAGTGTTAGCCGATACATGGCTGCGAGCACCGTTATACGCAGATTTGCGTGGTTGAGGAAGTCTGGTTTTGCTCCGGATGTTCAGGCCTGTCTTTTCAACATGGACTTTGATGGCGCACATTTGTTTGGCAGCAAGGCTGACGAGAGCCTTGAGAGGTCTGACCTCGAAAGCTGCGGCTAAATCTTTGAGCGCAGCTGTGCGTCAACCGTCGCCTTTTCGTCCTAGGGGACTGCAATGGAGGGGAGGTTCTTTTTGTTACTACTCCTCCTTTGGTAGAACGAGAGGGGCCGCCAGTCAAAGGGGCCAGCGAGAAGTACCCGTGGTGGTCAGGGAAATCGTGGTGCCAGAGCCGCTCGGGCAGCTGCCTCTTTGACTTCAGGCACTGCCGCAGCCACTTCCAAACAGTCATGAGGCCGTGTGCCATGGTTCGCTGGTTGGGGGCATACTGTCTCAGCATCTCGAAGAATGGTGAGCCACTACTTCGGATGTGTGGGTTCTGGCTACCATTGCCCACGGCTACTGCCTTCCCTTCCTTCAGCAGCCTCACGACAATCCACCGGGGAAACTCTTTGAAGCTTCCGGATCTGCTACTTGCACAGGAAATCCTAACCCTGCTGGAGAAAGGCACTATAGAACTGGTGCCTTTAGCGGAGAGGAACAAGGGATGGTATTCCTTATTTTTTGATCCCAAGGTAAGACTGGGGATTGAGACCCATCATGGACTTGCGTTGGCTGAACAAATTTCTCTGGAAAGACAAGTTCAAGATGGTTACTCTTTCTCAAGTCCTCTAGGCCCTTTAACATCAGGATTGGTTGGTGTCTCTGGATTTACAGGATGCTTACTTTCATGTGCCGATTTATCCCAAGCACAGAAAGTTCCTGAGGTTTGCGGCTGGTGACTCGCTTTTTCAGTTTCGGGTCCTGCCATTTGGATTGACCTCCTGCCCTGAGGGTCTTCACCAAGCTAATGGTGGTGGTGGCAGCGTATCTCAGGCGAGGGGGGATTCACGTCTACCCCTACCTGGACGACTGGTTGATCCTGGCGTGCTCTCCCGAGCAAGCGTTGTATCACCTCTGTCTCACCTGCCACACCCTCCACAGGCTGGGCTTCTCCCTGAATTTCAAGAAGTCGTATTTGACACATTCCCAACAGCACCAGTACATCGGATGGTATGAGACACGTCCTTGGGGGAAGTGCTCACCTCCCAAGGTGAGGGCTCATCACATTGTGCAGATGGTGGACAAGTTTCAACATGCCCAGAGTCTCCCGGCTTTCAAATTCTTAAGCTTGTTCTGCTTCATGGCATCCTGCATTTTTCGGGTCCAGAGGCCAGGCTGCAGATGAGGTCCCTGCAATGGGTCCTCAAGATGCAGTGGTCGCAGTTCTCCGGCAAGACGTCGGATCCCGTTTAGATTCCACTCTCGGTCTCCCAGTATCTTCTGTGGTGGCCAACGAAGGGAACCTGATGAGGGGGGAACCGTTTGGCAACCGTGGCCAGAGGTGACTGTAGTGACAGACGTTTCCCTCACAGGATGGGGCGCTCATGGCAACGATTTGACCGTCAGCGGTCCTTGGTCTCCGGAGTCCAGACTCCACATCAGTTTGTTAGAGCTGAGAGGGCCATCAGGCTAGCCCTGAAGGCTTTTCTGCCCTCTGTACGTGGGAAGAGTGTCCTGATCATGACGGACAACACAGTGGCCATGCATTACCTCAACAACAAAAGGGGGGGTAGGGTCACTCCCATTGTGCAGAGTGGTGATGCAGCTCTGGTTCTGGGCCATCCAGCAGGGATTTTCGATCTCTGCAGTTCATCTGGCCTGAGATGAAAATGCAGCGGCGGATGCTCTGAGCAGGCAGAGCACGATCTCTCACGAGTGGGAGTTGGCTCAGGAAGTCCTTCAGGAGATCTTCGCCCTTTGGGGAACCTCGCAAGTGGATCTCTTTGCCACCAGTGTCAACCGGAAGTGCGAGAGATTCTGATCAAGGGAATTTCCTCCAAGAGGAGCTTTAGGAGACGCGTTGGTCATTCCCACTGCTGTTAGCGTTTCCTCCAGTCCCGTCATTTCTGAAGTGTTGCGGAGGTTACAGAGGTTCGATTCCCACATGATCCTCATTGTGCCGGATTGGCCAGGAGAGCATGGTACCCAGACCTTCTAGAATTGTCCATCTGACCTCACGCCGTCTTCCTACCGAGACGCTCTCTCTCTCGAGCGGGAGGGGGGGGGGTTCAGGTTCTCCATCCAGAGGTCAAGACTCTCAACCTTCACGCTTTGTATCTGAAAGGTTGAGGTATAAGGATTGGGACCTCCGGATGACGTGATGGAGGTGATGCTTTCGGCCAGGCGGCCTGCAACAAAATCCCTGTACCGTTGGTGTAAGTTCTGCGACTGGTGCAGAGGTCACAATGTTGATCCTTTTCAGTGCTCCATTCCTATGGTTGTCTTACTTTCTTTGGCCCACAGGGGCCTTCAAGTGGGTACCATTAAGGGTTACCTGGCGGCGCTGTCCATCTTTAAGCGCTCGTCTGAAGAATGTTCTTACTTTAAGATTCCTTTTGATTTCTCAGTTTCTTAAAGGACTGACTAATGTATTCCCGCCGTCTCCTTTCCAGTTGCCGGTTTGGGATTTGAATTTGGTTTTGAAATTTCTCATGGGTGCTCCGTTTGAACCTTTGCACTCTTGTCCTTTGAGATTACTGTCCTTCAAGACTGTGTTCTTGGTTGCGGTTACTTCCGCTCGCAGAGTGAGTGAATTGCAGGCACTTTCATCTAAACCACCCTTTACTGTGTTTCACAAGGACAGGGTTGTACTGCGAGTACGTCCCTCTTTTCTACCTAAGTTAGTATCTGAATATCATTTGAGTCGAAAGGTGGTTCTTCCATCTTTCTACCCTCCTCATCCTGGTAAGGAAGAGGAGCAACTCCATCGGTTGAATCCTAGGAGAGCTCTGAGCTTTTACATTTCTAGGATGTCCAGGGTCGGAGTGGACGATCAACTCTTTGTAGGATATGCTGGACACTGATTGGGCCAGGCTGTTACCAAACAGACCTTGTCCAGGTGGATTATCCTTACCATTACGGAGTTTTACTGATTGGCGGGTAAGGTCCCTCCTGAAGGGTTGCGAGCTCATTCTACTAGGGGCGTGGCTACTTCCACCGCCCTACAGCCGTGTGTTCCTATTAGGAATATTTGTGATGCCGCTACATGGGCTTCCATCCACACATTTGTTAAACATTATTCCCTGGATACAATCCATGGTCAGGATATGGCCTTTGGGAAGGCGGTTCTTTATTACGTAATCTAATTGGGTACTCTAAATTCTTTTCCCTTCTCCATTTACTGGTACTGCTTTGGGAGTCTGTCAAAGATGTGGAATACGTTGGAGGACACAATCCATTCGAAGAACAAGTTGCTTATCAACTGGTAATGTTCTTTCGACTGGATGTTCCTCCAACGTATTCCACATCGCCCTCCCAGCCTGCCCCTCTGGAGAATTTCCTATGCAATTGCAGCTTCCGTTTCTGCAAGGCTAAGTGCAGTCAAGCAGGCATGAGACTGGTGCCAAAAACTTAAACTGAGGCTACGGGTGCTGTACGTCCTATTTATAACATCTAGTGACGTCGCCCTCGACGGAGGCCTTCAAGGGACATCGACCTGACGTCATCAACGCAGGATGCCCTCTGCCGAAAAGGTTTCCAAAGTGCACAGCTGTGGACATCACATGTCAAAGATGTGGGGCCTCATTATGACCCTGACGCTCCCGTAATGAAGGGTGCCGGTACGGGACCAGCACCGTTCATTACGGGTTGCCCTATTACTAGGTCCCCTTGTGGGACCCTGTAAGGACGCCTGGTCAGACCAGACGTCTTTTGCGGGTCCCGCGAGGGGACCAGGGAGCTAATAACGGGCCTGTTATTAATTGGCCTGTTATTAGCTCCCTCCCCATTCCCATTGAGCGCTATGGGGGCTCGAATGGGGATGGGTTCCTTCAATGAGGAATTACTGGGTCCTCCAAGGTTGGAATGACCCGGCAATTCCTCATTGAAGGAACCCGGACCTGGAAACCGGTATGGAGGCATCCATGCCCTTCTTAAGGGCATGGCTACCTCCATACTCGTAATGAGGCCCGTGGAATACGTTGGAGGAACATCCAGTCGAAAGAACGTTACCAGTTGGTAAGTAACTTGTTCGTCTCCCACCCAGGTGGACTTTAGGAAAGGTAAAAGAAATATGGACATGCAGGGGACCCTGGTGGTTGGGTCAACGAAGTGGTGTAGCTAGCAGTGTTTCTTCTCTGACAACCGTGCATGTGTTCTGCATGTAAAGTATAGCAGAGCCCTCAACTGTAGACTGTTGCCCTAGGAAGTGACAATCTTTTCACAATATCCTTGCCCCCTCTCGCACTGCCACCTATAGAATACAGCGGAGTACTATGAAAAATGTGGTCCAGCTGTCGCATAGCCACTGACCTAGCAGTCTTTTCTTATGTCTTTACAATATGCACTGCATGATTTAAAATGCTTCAACCTAGTCATCTTTGCTCATTATCTAATGTTAATTACTGTTCGCTCGCATTGTATTGTTCCTTTTATTCCCCTGTTTGCACAGACTACAGTCTCCCAAAGGGTGTTGGTCCAAGGCAGAGCTTTGGATCCATACTAATGGTAATGCACTATACAAATATCAAACATTAGATAATGCAAATTATTGAATTTGTGCAACACTCTTGCATCAAACCTGTTGCCTAATAACCCTTAAATTTACATCATACTGAAGTCCTTGGTCAAGCTGTTCTTTAAACGTTCATTACCTTGTTTCTCTTTTGTAGTCAAGTAAAGACCAATATCGATCCGCCCCAGTAGCATATCCCATTGTATTACATTTGCACGTATGTTTTGTGAATCGCAACAGGTTCAGATGCCACCTCTGTCGCACTAAACCTTACTCTGATCTGTTGAAAGTGCCTCGAGCTTTAGCTTGAGGGCAAAATGCTAGAAACTGAACCTTAGTCCAACTACAACAGTCGTTTCACATAGGATATATAGGTCAGAGATGCTCCTACGAGCGAACGCCATCCACGCAAGATGTTTGCTGGCTTTATTCCTGCTGAACTTCAATTAATCCACAGATGCATTAGCCATTCAGTCACTGCCCATAAAGAGCAAGGGCAACAATATAATGACTTCAGAGCATATTGCAGGCAAGCCTGTCTTCATCTGTTTTCAGAACGACAAGTCCATTCTTGGGCTGGAAGCCTTTTCGCAGGGAAACCAATTTTGGATTTGAGGCTCCTCATTATTTGTGAATCGCTAGCGTTATGGCATCCATCATTCTGTAGGAGAGGGGGTGTAGTTGTTTTTAGTCTTTCCAATGACTCACACAAAGTTAGTGGGGTTCTTGGTCTATCCAGGGCCAGCTGCAAGGGGAGCAATAGCTCTACCAACTGATTATGTATTTTCCACCTTACTGTCCAGGGACATTCCTGAGTTCTACATGGAAATTCTTTATTCTATTATGAACCCATTCCCCAGATATGAAGTTAATCCTTCTCTTTGTAATGACGAGAGGGGCAGGCCACCTTTGTATGGGCTGTGGGTGCTCTAGTGCCCTGAAGTGATCACACAAGTCATCCCTAACCTGAAAATCTAGCTGTAGCCAGCCTTTAGATCGGATCTCGTGCAACTGAGCCATGTTCCAGCATTCCAGCCTTCCCAGCTTTGTTTTCTTGTTTTGTTTGTTCACCTGGTTGACCAACCGCTTGAAGCTAGCACATCGCCCAGTAGTCAACAAGTTGACATTTTTGTCCGTCTGTATTGTCCCAATTGTGTCTTCTGTCCTCTTCCATCGCTCCGTGGTTTCTGTAATCTGATCTTCACTGGGCTCCAATTACACCACAATGTTCTAGGTACTGCACTTTTCGGCGGTCTCCACAGCATGCCACGCCACAGGAAAGCCTGGGTGATCTGAATCTACTTTAGTGGTTATTTTGTGCAGTATAAAAGCATATTAACAGGCTCCTGGGTGGGGGGGCTAACAAGGTAGCTGGTTCAGAGGGAGGGTGTTTTAAGGGCACCACTTTCTCAGGGCTGTAGGGCCCAGGCACAGTGGTTCAGTGCCATAATTCTGACTTGTTATTGTTATTTTGCATTTATATAGCGCCTTATATACCATTGGTATGGTCTGAAGGCGCTGGTAGGTTGAACGCCCTTGGGAACCGAAGTTCGGGTCAGTAGAGGGAGTCCTAAGGTGCGTGTGCGCACCCGGTATGTGTGCAGCTGGTGCGGAATTCGTGTGGTAGCTGCTTCTTAGCGAGGTGTGGTGGTTGAGAGATCAGGAGTATGTGTTCGCTCTAGCAGGATTTATCCAGATCGAGTGTGGCTGCATTAGGCCTGAGGAGAACGCCTGGCTGGTGGTGTGAAACCAGCAATGATTACTTAGAGTGATGGGGAGTGAGCGGGAGATGTTGATATGAGAACAGTTATACCGAATGGTGTCATAGTATCTCTGTGTTCTATTTGAGTGGTGGTGTAAAGAATGACTGTTGAAGGCCGCACTGAAAAAACGTTTTTGGGCTGATTTTCTGCAGCCTTAAACGTGATATATTATGACAATTTTGAGGGGTTTCACTGCTCAATCCCCCATACCCTTCTGTCAGCCACTTCCCCACCTTATTCAATCGGGGGTATCCCACCATCCCTGAAATGCCTTCCGCTCCCCTGGTATTTGTAGATAAAAATGACTGATCAATAGATTGTGGGGAAAAAGGCCCAATACTGGTCCAGTTCCAGAGGTGCACTAAAGTCTCCTTTGTTTTCTGTTTTTATTTATTTTGTTTCCTGAACTTTGCAACACACTGCAGAGTCTCGGAGCCCTAGGAAACAAACGTAAGGCAGCATGTTGGCGTTGTGTACAACCTAAAAGAAATGAGGAAAATGACGCCACCAGTTGAGTCAAAGAATGAGACATTACTTACTTGCCCAAAAAGGGCCCAAATGTTTCTTCCTGTAGTCGGGAGGGAGCAATTCTTAATGGAAGGAAAAATGGCACCTCTTAATGGAAGTATTTTGCCACAGGGTTGAATGAAGGAAAGGTGGAGTCATCCTGCATTTTAGCCCTGGTCCTTGGTCTAGAAAAGACCATTCCATTCACGTCTTAAAAGCAGTCAACCCCCCATAGCAGCAGCAGCAGACTTAAAATCATTGGTGGGTTGCATAATTGTTTGTTACGCTAAGCTATGGTATGGTTTGTTATTGGTTGCACTGTACTATCTTGTCTATACTCTGCCTTGCTTTGAAATGCTCTGTTTGCTTAGGTTTTGTATGATATGATGTACTAAAGGGTGCTTGGCATATGGCTGTTTGGCTGCCTGGGAGACGGAGTGGAAGCAAGGGTACCGGCGGGGAATGTGGGAGATCCAAAGCAGATGGCGGAGGCAGGGAAGAAAAGGCTGAAAAAGTAGCAATTTGGAAGAAGGCTGAGATAGTGGAGGAAACGAAACGAGGGAAATAGTAAAGCATTGCCCAGCAGCAAGGACTACTCGATGGTTGAAGAGAATGGGACTTTGGAGAGCAGTGAGAAGCTGTTGCCAAGTGACACATGAGAACAGGAGTTTGGAATAGAGCAGAGAAGACTAGGAGAACTGCCGGAAAATCATGGGACGAGGGGGAAGAAGGTATTGGTAATCAGAAAACTAGAGAGCCAGTGATTCTGAAGGGAATGAAACAACCGAAGCAGAGAGGTAAGAAGTCAAATGCGAGACAGAGGAGGTGCACAGAGTGGCCCGCGAGATGAAAAGAAAAGAGTAAGCAATCCACAACAAGAGAAACTCTGGCCAGTAGGAAACATTGAAGGGAAGAAACCCTAGGAGTAAACAAAGAAGTGAAGGAGAAAAGATCCCACAGAGGAAGTAAGAGTATAATATCCATATTGACTAGTGGTAATTAGGAGGACCGGGTGCAGCCCACTGGGGAGAGAAGAATGTCAAAAGCAGAACAGTGAAACCGCAAAGACAAAGGGCTATACAATAGGAGACAGGATAAAGGAAAAAAGCAGGGGGGAACCAGGAGTAATAGGAGCTGGAGGAAGGGTGGGGGGGAACCAGGAGTAATGAGAGCTGGAGGAAGGGTGGGGGACCAGGAGTGATGGTGCTGGAGCAAGGGGGGGCAGGAGTAATGGGAGCTGGAGGAGGGTGGGGGGGACAGGAGTAATGGGAGCTGGAGGAACGGAGGGAAGGAGTAATGGGAGCTGGAGTAAGGGTGGGGGGACCAGGAGTAATGGGACTGGAGGAAGGGCGGGGGGCAGAAGTAATAGGAGCTAGAGGAAAGTCCAGAAAGAACGACTGATCTACAACAAGGTGAGGACAAGAGAACGCCCAAAGAGAAGAGTGTAGACATCAAGGTAGACCTGGAACAATACCACAACAGCGACACACATGTATAACCCACAAAGAAGTCTCTTGAGAGAGCAATCTGAGGTAAGCTGGTCGCTAGCCCACCAGACTCTGAAGAGAAAGTCAGTCCACTGATCAACCAGCAGACTTTGAGAGCTGGGCGGGGGTCTGCTCCAGCGTTTGGAGCACAGAAACATAAAATCCTGGTTTCCAAATGTTGATTACACCAGAAGGGCAAGTGTATAGACACCTAAAACAGCCAAGATTCCAGAGCCTGGAACCAGAAAAATACAGTATGCAAGAACTTCTCTGTTGCCAAACCTGGGGCCGGACCTGACCCTTGAGATGACCCAGAGGCCAAGGATCGGTGCAAACTAAAATCTATGAACTTCAATCAACCCACCTCAGTCTCATGTATTGGTGCACCAGGAAGGTTCGCAACGGAAGTACCGAATAGTTTATGCGGGAGAACAGTGGCATCAGACAAAACTATGGCCCTATGGGAACACATGGACCTTAGGATGGCACCCTGGGGGAACTAGAGAAAATGTAAGACTGATGCCTTTTGACAAGTAACTGATAATTGACCTGTTTCCTTAACTGTGTACACCAAAGCCTCTGGTCCGCGAGGCAGAACTAAAAGGGAACCAGTCACTTATTTATTTTTGTCCCTCACTTGTTCAGTTTGTTTAGAACCTTTTGCTGTCTCTACCAACATTTTTCGGACAATAGAATAGGAGCAGTCAGATTCCGCAACAGTCTGTTTAGTGTGTCCTGTAAAAAGACAACTTGTGATGGTTGCTATATGCAGGCTCCTAGGCTACAACAGGCAGTGTTTTAGTGGCTAAATTACTAAAGATTCTTGCACATTTGACATGATGCCCCAATATTGGGTAATCCTAATGTGAAACTCACAAGTGCAGTTTGTCATTGTCTGAGACATAGATTTGACTTTGGTCCAAGTTTTGAACGTTTCTTGGGTACCAATGGGGTGAGAGGTTTCGAGGAATAGATGGCAGCGCTTGTATAGGGCAATAAAACTAGGGTGTCCATTGTCATGTAGACTTCACTGAGAGGGCCACTTTTTATTAACATATTATTTAAGCAATAATACAGGGGTACTGCAAGTACCATAAATATGGGTTGGTGTACAAATAATATAGTATATAAACCAGTACCAAAATGGAAATTATACGCACCTGTTAATCCAGTGTAAACTGTCATTTTAAAATGGACCGAGGCCTCTACCTTAGTTTATGTCTCAGAAAAGGACACCTGCAATGGTATATGACCGGGCTGGCCTTTTGTCTGTGTCAACATACACAGGGCACAGAAGAAGAGGAGGTGGTGAAGTTGTGGGGTTTTGATGGTGTAGCACAAAGAGAAAACATCATGAGACTTCTAGGTGGACTGGAAGAAGACCGTTATTTAGGAAGGTCAGGAATCTTCAAAGGTCTTAAAACATTTCTATTTTCCCTAGAATTTAAAAGGCAATTCACTGGTACCTTGAACCGATTTGGACATCTCGACTCCATGGTGGAACTGTCTATTGGTTCTTAGAGACCAGGTTCTTTACTGCCAGTCGGTCTCTGGCTATGCATAGCTAGAGCTTTTCAGTTCTTGGTCCTGAAAACAGGGAGGTACAGATCAACCATGATATAATAGAGGAAATAATGCCCCTTCAACAGATATCAAATACCTACACTCCACTCTTAAGGTTAGCTGAGCAGGCCTGCTGGTCAGGACTATCCATAGCATGGCAAGGGTTTTTACCTGCTGAGAAATGGGTTGAAATATTGAGGAAAGTTATTGGTGATGCATATGCCTGTGGTAAGGCAGAGCAATGAGCACACCTCGGATTCAATAAAGATTGTAATGTTCTTTAAAAATGGTTTAAGGTTTGTTTTAGGTGCGGGGGAGGAACAGGGGCCATGGCACAAAACCCCAACATTAAAAGACAAAAGCAGAGGATTCAGTCTAGGAACCCTCCCATCCCCTGCACACTTTCAAATGTGTGGACAAGGTCCACTACTAGATTCAGGTATTGGTATCAAGAAAAAATATAAACCAGAGAATCCAGTTCTGTGAGATAGAGTGGAAATTTATATCATAAACATATAGTCAATGTTCATTCACAAAGAAACATTAAAAAAAACATTAAAAAGTAAAGAAGCAAAAAGTGCATCAATAGGTCACAGCAAATTGAAGAAATGGTGGAATCCAATTCAAGTGGCGACGCGTTTCGAGGATACTTTCCTCTTCTTCATAAGGCCAAATTGAATTCTTAAATGCAGAAAGAAAAAACATTCTTACAAATTGTCATTGTTACCTTAACATAGGTTATAATGCATGTGCTGTTCATTCAAGTGTCATCAGTTAACATATCTATGTCATTTTTGTATGTCATATATTAGACAAAAGAACATCAATTTAGTTTACCCTGTACTGGGTGGGCACATTGGCTCATGATTCAGAGTTAAGTGGTGCTGATTGGATTTTGTAGCGTTAATCATTTATGTCCACCATGGGGATTCGCTCAAGACGACGATTTGACAGATAACGTGAACACCAGTGACTACAAGAGTTAAAGGTAAGTGTATCTGTCCTCAAAATCCTATAGCTCACAGTGAGAACAGTAATGGATAGTTATAAAAAAAAGTCTAATTACCAACAAAGGCAGTGTATTCCAGAACTCAAGGTGCTGAAAAATCAAGAAAGCGTGATTCAGTAGTGTGATTGACCTCCGTGGGTAAGTTCCTCCAACTGGAGAGCGTTTAATCACTTATAGCGACAGACATTAAAAGGCAGTAATGAGTATGAAAATTCGGAAAAAGCAAATGAACAGTAGAAGTAAAACGGCTAGTGCATATCCAAAAGTATACCTGAAGAATGAATGTAGACAGTGGTTGGTCCCTAATAACGGTAATACGGAACGGAAGATCAGGCACTCGCAAGGCAGCGTGCTAGCAGAAAACATGCATGTTATAGGATGGACTGGTCTGCAGATACAGAAATAACAGGGGCGTACCTTAACAGTCTTATATGAAGAGTACAGCAATAATCTGGGATACTAACTTCTAGAGGTCGGAAAATGCAATACCGTGTAAGTATGTCCTTAAAACAAATGATGTGACACGAACTGTCACACTCCACAAACTGAGTGTAAAGATGCTAGGCCAGGCGGTCAGGCTGTCCGGCGGCTGTAGATGCGCCGGTCAGATTATGTACACTTTCGGACATTAAACAGCTAAGTGAGAAAACTCACGGAAAGTCCATATGCACGTATAAAGCCCTGCAAGAATGAAACAATAGGTTACCCCGGCTAACAGATCAGATCTGGGATGAATGAACTATCCCGGAGAGGGGATAGTGTAGTACTACAAGTGCTTACCTTAATCGAGGGGGACTGATCTGAACAGCAGCTGCTGTAAGGTTAAGCATCTTTCCATCGCAACTATGGAAACGGCGCGAGTTCTGAGATGTCTGATAAAATAAAGTGGCGATAGAAAAGGGACTGTAAGAGTCTCATCGGAGTTCAGCCATCTTAGACTGGTCTTGTGACGTTAGAAGCGGCCATTTTAGAGTGGTCTATAACGTCATAGACTAATAACGATATAAAATGCTATTTTAGGAAGGTCTAAGCTGTATAAAGCAAGATGTTTGCAAACGCAAATGTGATAAAATAGAGAAGTAAAAGTAGAAAGAGGAAAGAAGAGGTGGTACATAGTCTGGTACCGGATAAAGATCAGATAAGATATGTTGTTCTACCAAATGAAATGATAACTGAAAATAAGGATGGGATTTGATGTATTGTCAATGCATGTCAAATCATCGGGGCGAGGAATTCTCCCAACTCTGTGGGCTAACTAGAATTTGTTTTGGACGACTCAAAGGGTTGTCTATTTGATGGAAAGATAACAGAAATTAGCCAGCATAGACGTGGATCTAATGCACATAATTTTAGAATGATTTTACACAATTTAACCATAAGTTAGACATATCATGATAGGATATCATATAGATCAAAGATTACAGTACAAAGGTACTTATTGACACACAGTTCACAGTGCAATGGTATGAACATAGTTTAATCATCACAAAAACCATAGGTCTAGCACTAGTAGTCTAGTGTTTCCTTTTTACAGGAAACAGTTTAGAGTAAAGTCTTCATTGAGGCCCCATGGTTGTAGAGAGCCCATTTTATCGATCTAGTAAGCCTCTCTTTGTAGTAGGAGGGACTGGTAATCCCCACCCCTTGTTGGTCGTTTAACAACTTCCAGGATCTGAAATTTGATTTGTGCAATTGAATGTTTCTCAGAATTAAAGTGGCGGGCTACTGGCGAGTATTGCTTATTGCATCGTATGTTTGACTTATGTTCAGTTAGTCTTAGTTTTATGGGCCTTTTCGTCTGGCCAATGCAGACTTTCCCACACGGGCATTTCAGTACATATCACTCCTGATGACAAGCAGGTAGAGTAATCTCTAAGCTTAATCTTTTGATCGCTTCTTGGGTGAGTCACCACATCACCTTTAATAACGTTGTTGCAGTGTGCATCCCAGTCAGGGGAAAAGTACCCAGCTTCTTGGTGGTTAGGAAAAGTTGCCTCTCCTTAGGTATTTTTTCAGCCTTAACTAGCTTATCTCGGATATTTTTGGCCCTTTTGTAGCACATCATCGGTTGGGTCGGAAATAGTTTTTGTAAGGTTTGGTCATTGTGGAGGATATTCCAGTGGTTCTTTATGCTCTTTGAAATCTGAAAACTCTGTCTTGAGAACTTCAATATAAACAGTGGGGTATCCTTTGCACCGGATTTTGTTCTTAACAAGTCTGTGCGTGTAATTTCTGATGCTCTGTTTTTGGCAACTTCTACAACCTCCGGGGGGGTAACCTCTGTTCTGGAATTTTCCCACAAGGTTAGTACCTTGGTTAGGTCTTCTGGATCTGAAATGATCTTTTTAAGATCGGACTATATGGGAGGCTTTGAAGCATTGCCCTTGGGTGAAAGCTTGAGTAGTGCAACAGATTGTTTGCATCGGTTGGTTTGTGATGTAAGGATGTTGCATTTGTGTTAAGGATTCTCAAATTAACATCCAGAAAATGTAGATAAGGGTTACCGATTTCCATAGTAAATTTAATTCTAGGGTGCAATAGGCTGATGTAATCAAAGAATAGGTCTAGTTCTTTGCGTGTGCCACACCAGATACAGAAGATGTCGTCTGTAAACCTCTTCCATGTTAGGATGTAGGGTGACCATGTATGGTGTTCCAATACATGTTGGCTTTCAAATTGGAACATGAATGTGTTCGCATAGACAGGTGCCATCGATGATCCCATCGATGTACTGGAAGTCTGCAAGTAGTATTTGTCCTGATATCTGAAGTAGCTATTGAATAGGATCAAGTTAAGTAACTCCAAGACAAATTGTGGGTTACCTTGAATATCTGGATTGTTAAGCAGTAACCATTCGACCGATTCTAAACCTTCACCATGGGGGATTGAGGTATATAGGATGCAAACGTCAAGGCTAAATAGAATACAGTCATCACTGACGACTGAAAAATCTTTGAGACCATTCAAAAAATCTGTAGTGTCCTTTAGGTAAGTTGGTGTTGCCTGTATGATGGGTTGCAGTAGTTTGTCAATGTAGACAGCCAAAGGGTCGAATACACTCTTCGTTCCAGCTACAATTGGTCTAAGTGGAGGATTATGTTTATCCTTATGAATCTTAGGGAGCCCGTAGAAACCGGAGTGACCGGATAAGAGTTGGTTAGGAATTGGTATGTTTTATCACTAATCCACTTGTTTTCCCTTGCATTTAGTAGAGTTTTGTTAATCAATGTTCTGATTTCTGGTAACAGATCTTTATCCAGTACTGCATAAGTGTCCGTATCACTGAGAAGTTCAGTGCATTTCTTATTATAAAAGGATGTATCCATAATCACTATCCCTCCGCCCTTATCGGCCAGTTTGATGGTGACATCTTCACTTTTGGCTAAATCATTTATTAAGTCCAGTTGATGGTTCTTAATGTTGACAGGTGTTTTTCTCTTGTAGTTGATTTTACTTAGATCTTGTAGGACACTCTTCTCAAATAGATTCAGAAACTGAATTTTGGACGTGTGGATCAAATGTACTCTTGGGACGGATTTCCAACATATCGTCGTGAGTTAATTTAGGTGTCATTTCTGGTTGTGTCAAAGATTTTCGACCGTAATTTCCTCAGCAGCCTATGTAAGCAGATTTTCTCCTGGAATAGTGAGGTGTGTACACGTGGGTACAAAAAGAGTCCTTTGTTAAGTAGGTTAAGTTGTTCTGTTGAGAGAGACTTACTGGAGATGTTCACCACCAAGTTGTTGGCCTCTATTTGTTTTTCTTTTTTGTTTGTGGCTTTCTTCCCTCTCCTGGTTTTTCTCTTAAGCCTAAAAAAGCCCAGTCAAAGAATTGGGGTCAGTTTCGTTGTTAGTCAGAGATCTTGATGCTCTTGGTATTCTAGGTCTGTTGGTATCCTCAGGTAGCTCTCGTTCACTAGTTTGTTCCGATGTGGGCCTTTGTATGGGTTCACCAACACTGCTGTCGCTACTGTTGCCAGAATTTGTTGAGCTCGTATTTTGTTGTCCATTACGGTTGAAATTCCTTCGTCGGTAATATTCTTGCCAATTGTATACTATATCATTTAGATAGTCGAAAGTGTCTCTCTTAAATTTGCGCAATTTTCTTTGTTCAATTTCGGTTTTATAATTGGCCAATTACAAATTGATGTCCTCCAAAATTTCTGTAAGGTCCTTTGCCGATTTAAATTTGGATATTTGGTTTCGAAGGGTTTTGATTTCAGAGTCCATGGTTTCAAGGGATTTAGACAGGGAACACTTGTTCAAAATTTGATCCCACTTTTGTATAAAGGCTTTATTTTCACTACATAGCGTTGGTCTCAGGTAGACTCTCAGGCCTCTGGGGATTTTTTTGGCTTTATAGTAGCTCGACCAGTGTACTAGCATTTAGTTTTTGGGAGATTTCTCGTCTAATACGTTTTTTCAAGTTTTTGAATTGATTTTTCAGGATTATCCTTGCTTTGTAGTGTTTTTTATGTGTCTTTGATAAGGCCTAGGATGCATGTTGCTTCTTCTGCACTAAAGGCTAGTGTAGTCGCATGTTTATCAGTAAGTTCATTTAGTCTCGAAAAAGACATTCTAAATAGGAGTAATTGTAGGAAGTGGGTGCAACCTATAGTATGTGCCACACTAGACAACTAGTGAACAAAATAGCGAAAAGGTTGATTACAGATGCACACCTCGAATTCAGTAAAGATTGTAATGTACTTTGAAAATTGTTTAAGGTTTGTTTTAGGTGCGGGGGAGGAACTGGGGCCATGGCACAAAATTTATTTTAAAAAAATGTCATAAGAATGACATAGATGTTAACTGACATTGGAATGAACAGCACATGCATTATAACCTATGTTAAGGTAGCAATTATAATTTTGTACAAATGTTTTTTTTCTTGATTTAAGAATTCAATTTTGGCCTTATGAAGAATAGGAAAGTATCCTCGAAACGCATTGCCACTTGAATTGGATTCCACCATTTCTTCAATTTTGCTGTGACCTATTGATGCACTTTTTGCTTCTTTACTTTTTAATGTTTTTTTTAATGTTTCTTTGTGAATGAACATTGACTATATGTTTATGATATAAATTTCCACTCTATCTCACAGAACTGGATTCTCTGGTTTATATTTTTTCTTGATACTACCTGAATCTAGTAGTGGACCTAGTCCACACATTTGACAGTGTACAGGGGACAGGAGGGTTCCTAGACTGAATCCTCTGCTTTTTTTGGTTTTTTAAAGCAGAGCCATGACACACTAGGCATATGTTAGTATGTTAGAAGCAAGGCTTTTATTTGTATTGTATTTCAGGAATATGGTTTGATTAAACTGTTAGAGGTCCTATAGGCTGAAACTATAACTAATGAGGGCAAAACTAAGTTTAACAGTGTTTGGGAGAAATCAACGCACATTGGGATTCTGTTCAGATTCAACACCAGAGGTACAGCACAATATTTTAACATTCCAAACCCACTCCTGGTCCTTGCTCCTTCATAAGAAAACCACTTCTACAAAGTAGAGTTCAACTATGTGGCCAACAGAACGTCTTTCAACCTAGTCGTAAGTCCAGGGCCTCCTAGCACCCCTGATCTAATTAAACACTATTCAAAGGAAGCAAAAGTCCCAAAACTAGCCTCGTGAAACTCAACCCTATTCTAACACAAACCAAATAGAAATAATACTTCTGGGAAGGTGTGATCATACTCGGTCTGGTATTTATTTAGGCCTCCATCTCCTTTTCTTTGCAGACTCTGGCCTTCACTGTTCTCTAGCTTCTAGGATCCTATCAACCTTGGCACATCCAATGAGGACTCTCCCCAGCCCTTGGATTTGTTTTTACTGGTTTCTCTAGTTCTCTCAATGACCTTGGTTTGTTTCTTGCTTCCTACTATGCCTCTTGTGACCCTGTTTACCATAGGTCAATCGCTGACCTTTGCTTTTGGTCAGGAAAACCAGTAGGGCTCTCATGAACTTTGGTTTACGTGCTCAAGAATCAGACTAGGTCATCTGTTGACCTTTGAGCACTTCTGGGCATTATAGTCGGCCCTTCCAGGTCCTGGGCTTTCACAGCAGGCCCCTCATGGACCTTAGTGTTCTGTCTCGAGCTTCTCAGTGGATCCCCGATTGGCCTTAGGTTTCTTTCCCAAGCAGTCACCCCCAGACTCTATTAGGCTCCTTGTCTGGCAGGAAATTATATTTTACCCTCCTGCCACAGGTACACTTCCTATACCATTAACTTACAGTGGCTGGTGGAAAACCTCTGGACTTGGCTATCAAGTTCCATCTAGGGATTTTTGTTAATCCCCTTTTTTCATTTATGCGAAGCATGAATGATGCTCACTAACAGTGTCTTCCTCTTCCAGTTTTAACAAGTTTTTGCTGCATCCAAAATGGTTCCTTGAACTTTTTCCAAACTTTCTGCCTGCCTTCCAGTCTGTGCTTTTCTGGGTTCCTTGTGGAAAAGGAGTGCAGGACCCTGATTTGTCCCCCTGGATTCCCTCATTCACTGTGGTCTATCCATGCCCTTTGATACTTCTTACGTTGAGAGTTTATTCCTCTTCTCACCTCCGAGTGGTTCATCCCAATTTCATTTTTTATTCCTCGCTTGAAATGTCTATTTGTGTTTTTTTCCTTTTTTATTTTTGCTCAGTATCTTATTCTAGGCGGTCTTCACATTGGTTAATTGTGATAGTAGTCATTACAGTTGACAAGTGTTTGCAAGGCTTTAAAGGGGACCACTGTGTCTGGCGCCACCTTGAATTATCTGAAGCCACTGCAACTGGACCACACCACTGTGACGCAGAACATGCTGGGTGTTTGAGTGATGGCTCGCTGAACCAGATGACAGAATTGTCTTTGGTGTTCCTAGCAACTTGCAAACACCGATAGGTTTGCACATTCTTTTTCCTCATTGATGACAGGATGGTGGTTTCAGTTCCCAGCTAATCCTTACTTCTTGCAACACTCTTAATATTGTGGTGCTGCGTATTGGACTCCTGCCATAGGTCACCCACTGGGGCAGATACCACACCTCTGGGAAGGGCGCTGAGGTTGTGGGATCCCTCCTAATCCACCGTCTCTAAGGCACATAAGGAAGCGATGGCCCAACCCAGTCCCTCGCGGCTTGCCTCACGCACATTTTACGATGGGGAAGTCGAAACAATTCACCACAATGCTGTAATATGTTTAGCTGTTCAAGTGACCCGAATATACCATGGATGCAATAGAGAACTGTTCAGCAGAGACTATCCAACCCCCACACAATACTTTTAGATGCATGGGTTCTTCTGGGGCTTTGGGACATATGTTTTGGCCCTGCTCATGGGTAATCTGACATTCGGAAGATATTGTAGAAAGTTCAGCTGGTTTTAGGCAAGCATATTCACTTAGATCGTACATTGGTTCTTTAAGGTTGTACAAGTGAGCTAGTCAACCTACTGTGCTGTCTGAGTTCTGGCAGATTTAATGTGGGCTAAACAAGAGTTTGAGTCATTTCAAATGTAGACTTCTCTGGAATAGGAGCCGGTTTAAAATGCCTGATCACGTCCACACTGCCCCTGCTTTACCCATAAAATGTGAGACATGTCATACTAAACATGCATAACCTGATGTCATGTGTGATTTACCCCTAGCTATGCGTCATTGACTATAGTAGAGGATCTATAAACTTGTATCTTTAAAGGATATACACGTGTTTTTGTGTTTGATTCAGCTATGTGGTGGTGTATTCTGATTGAAGAGTGTTAATGCATTTTGTTGCTTTATATTTACTTTAACTTAATAATTGTATCCTGCCTTTTGTCTCACTTCGATCTGTGTTGACCTATATGCACTCTCTCTCCATTAGAGCCGAGTATGGATCTAAACAAAACTAGGATCATCGAACACCGTGAAGAGCCAGACGCAGATTACGGAGACTAAGGTTTCACTGCTACCAGGATGATGTGCATCCCAATGCTGCTTTGCGCTCCTGCCTTGCAGGCCTACGCAACTATCCTGGAGCCACTCCTAACAGCTGCAGGGACACTAAAGGATTATCTTAAAGAAACTTCAGTAGAAAATGCAGGCATGCGTGGACTTGGGACAGTCTAAGTCGATGCCTCCTAAAGTATTCTGCTATGGTTCCCATCAAGTAGGTTTTGAGCTGCTGTCCCATTTATGTTGGTATGTCACTCTTGTGGGGTTAGTCACGATCGTGTTGTGTTGATGTCATTCTTGTGACTTTCTATCCATTGACTGGTAGCAGTTGGGGTCTTTCTCCTATGATTATGGTGCCCCTTTCCGCCTTCCCCTGCAACAGGGTGAGGACCTTCTTGAGCAGTGTTCGGCCTCCTCTAAACCATTTGGGTCAGTGTACTTAATGACGCTGTTAGTGTTTAGCTTTTCAGTCACTTTCTGGTAGTTGGGGACCATTGTAATGCAACTTTGGTTTGTTAAACTACAGAAAAGCAACTCCTGCTCTTGTGGAGTTGGACCATTTTCCTTCTGTGGTGGTGGTCAGTGGCCTGAAGTATTTTGGATACTTTCATGAAATGCTTGGGGCACTTCCTTGTAGTTGTGGGGGGCACAGTGGTGTTCATCTTTGTTGGATAAGCCACTCTTCTGTAGTGTTGGAAAATCGCATTCTTGTATTGTTGGGTGTCCCCATTATGCAATAGCTCAAAGTCTGGGGCCACTCTCTGCTAGTGAAGAGTCTCCTTTAATGTTTGTCCTAATCCTGTCGTTTTGGGTAGCACTCGTCTGTATGTAGCTCGGTGAATCAACCTCACTGTACTGCTTGGTGTCACACTATTGGGGTTATGGGGGTCAGTCTCCTGTAGTGTTTGGGTGTCAATTTATTAGGGAAGGTATGTGGTCTAGTGCTTAAACTGTGAACTAGGGAGGCCCGAATTATAACTTCTTTCTCAGTCTTCTGCCAAATTGTGATCCTCAACATATCCATGTGTCTTCCTAAGTTTCAGTTCCATTATCTGCCCAAATTACGGGTACTAAGGAGCAGAATAACAGTTTTGGACATGGTTTAGAAACGGGAGATGGTGGTTTAGCTTAAAACATGGGTTTGGCCTTCCCCCAGATAGGATGTGCTGTCTGGAACGACTGTGCTGTGAGGTATTGGTGCTCTCCCTGCAAAACAAAAATATACAATTGCAACCTGACCTTAAAGCGAATTGCCTTGATGGAAGTCATATTTGCTTGACTGGTAGCTGTCAACTAACTAAACCCCTGAGCTGCTATTCACTGTAGAGCAGGCATCCTTAGGTCCTCTAGTGAGGGTGGTCACCACCCAGCAGGAACTGTCATCTTGCTGGAATAGCACAAGGCCAAGTACAGACCGAGCCTGCTGCATTGCAATGTGAAGTTTTTTTTTTTCTTTTGTGTGAGGCTAATGTATATGACGATGCCTTCCCACCACTCCCTCAGCCCTCACTTGGAAGTACTACATTAGATCGGTGTCTGGCCTGTGGGCATATCCAAAAGTCGTCAAGGTCTATGTATGCTCCACTCTGCACCAGTGCTCGTATAATCCAGGACAGAGAACTACTGAACAAATGGCCATGTTGCTCGACACATGAACCAGATCTTCATTCAGTGTTACTAAAGGCAAGCGTCCCCCACCCCCTCAAAATGCAAAATCCTGTTTACTGCCAAAAGGATACCTTGCAGGCAGCTCGCTGACGTATTTGCGTGATTGCAGCTTCTCTTGCACAAGCCTGTTGCATTACATTGCCTCACACAAGGAAAACATCTGACGCCCCCACCCCCCAATTTCTTGGGGTTGTGCTACTTCCCCCGTACAGTGGCTTCATGTGCAATGTAACCTACTATTCCACCATGGCCCACACATAACCAATGCTCTCAACAGCAATGTATAGGTATGTACCTCTTGCACAGGCTTGAAACACCACGTTCTTCCCTGATAATCACACTAAGGCTTGGGCGCCTCTTCCCTAACATCTATAATTCTGTCTACAATCTCCATGGCAGTTTTAAGCTCTATATAAAAATTTACATTTGCCTTTACACCATATAATTAACAATCTAATGCTGCAGCATTTGTAATAAAATAACCAAATATTTATGATGGCCCCATTATCCTGTTGCCAAAGGAAATAACCCGTCACTGGTCTCTAGCGGACACATGCATTTTAATGTAAAGATTTGCTCTGGATTTAAGACTTGTTACATTTTATGAAAACATAACATAAAGGTATTAATCACATAAATGGGCACTGCGCTTCGGGCATTCGGAACTTTAGAGTTTGTTACATAGTGTAAATTAGAGGGTTTTTATTTATAAGAGGATATGTGGGCTGCACTTTATACATTCTATGGCTTTTCATGTTTTCTCCTCCTGTTTTGCTTAACCTTTTGTCAGTTACTCTTGCTGTGCCCAGTATGTCTCTAATAAAATAAAAGAAATGTACTGTTAAACTGGGTAGTAATAACTGTCTTGCCAAATAATATATAGTAATTTATTCACTTTCACTCACTTATGTATTCCATTGCTAGGAAATTACTACGGATTTATGTAGACATGGGGTTGGTTTTCACTGCTTGTATCTAGAAACTTTGATAATCCTATACATTGTTAGTTAAAGCATAGTGCTAAAAACGTGTTATTTTATATATGGTACACAATTAGTTGGTTAGATCTGTACTTTTTAGTTTGGATGTAGATGAACAGATCCTGGATCGTGAAGCCTTGAACGGATAATGGAAAGGAATCCGGATTCTGTTATAATGCACCTTTTTAGATGTTTTGTTTCACGAAGACAGTTCAATATCATGTGACATTGTTAAAACTGGTTCCAGTGTGCATTATAATGTGGATTGCACCTAGCACCCACTTGGCCAATGCAAATAGTGTACCTCTATTTTGTGGTTTTATTCTGTGTAGGCGATTTAATAGTTTTTTGAGAATTGTACAATTGAGTATGTTTTTAATGCTGTAAAAACTGAATAAATTATTGGACAACTTCTATATCCTTTGAATACATTCTAAGGGTGTACTGTGCCATGTGTGCTGTACTTTTATTGGAAAGGTTTTGGGGAATTTTTTTTTACGGTTTTCTGTTGCTTTTTAGTAGCAGTTAATTTTTGTCCCCACCCTATACTGTTTGATTTCACTATTATGTATGTGTTTTGTCACTGGCCTGTGGTTTTTAGGGCAAGGGGATAAAAGGTCCACTGTGGAACTGAGTCTTTACTCTTCTATGATGGACTTCTTTTATACAAACGCTCGGTGTTAAAGCTGCCCATTGATGACCTGGTGAAGAGTTCACAAATATTCTACCATAGGTATTGTGATCACTCTTTTGTAAGTAAAGGGTTGAATGCACTTATTCAAAGGAAGGAATTGTAACCATCTAGGGTGGAGTTCTATGCTCTTAGCCACAGGCTCTAAAATGGAACACTGCTCCCCACCCCCAACAGCAGGCTGAAAAGGAAGGCAAGGAGCATTGGTCATCCACAGCTAAACCCATGTGACTGAGAAACTGGGAATCTGCTTCCCATAGTCCCCCTGACTTGATATCACAGGAACCGATGTGCTGCATACATGGTGTGTTGTCTGTGGAAGGTTATGTACAAACCACCCGAGACCCAGTCATATAAGCTATCCTCCTGGTCCATTTCTGACTTAAGCATCCCTGACTGGAAGAGCTAGGAAACATTTGCCCACTCTGCCTGTAGGACCAATACAATAACTGATACTCTATGCACTAGAAAACCTTTAGTTTGAGTACTCCCTGGATTTTACAGTGCTATTAGATGTACTAACTAACAGCAAAGCAAAGTATCCCAGTGCAACACATTTTTGACACACAATGGTCCCATATAACATTACATTCTACTGGTGTTTCTCAAATGCATATATTACATTTGATCCAGGAGGCCACCAGGGGGCGCAGGGAAGATGGCTGCCTGATCCATCAGCTCCGCGTATGGCCCTGGAATAAACGCAGAGTAGCAAGGGAAAAAGGAACGTTGCCCTTCCTAAATAAAGAGAATCTGGCACCGGAATTCGCAGGGATCTCGGAGACACCCGACTGAGCCCTGGAGGTGCCCCAGAACTGGAGATATTCGATTGGGAACGTTGGGGCTTCCCCTCCCCTTCCAGACCTGCGATGCACACAGGCCAGAGACGCAGAGCTGCTTTCCTTCCCGCAGCGGGCGAGTCCCGCTCCACGGCCGGCGCGCTGGTCTGACACTCCACTCCCCTGCCGGGACACTCAGCGGAGGAGCTGGACCTCCTCTGCGGACCCTGATTACAGTCCCCTGCACATTGGCGGTTGTTAGGCAGAAACCTGTGCAGTTCCCTCTGGGACCACTGCAAAAGATTTAGGACTACAGGTGTTTGGCAGTAAACCCACTTGGTAGCAGTCTGTACCACACAGATTCACTTGGTAGCTGTGGCTGAGCAGTCAGACTTCCCTCAAGAAGAGTTAGGCAGTATACAGAGTATTACAATGGTAGCGGGCGCCCCTCTCTCGAAAGAACAGACTTGATAACCTGTTCAGTGGTTATTAACCACTTGAGAGTTCGCAGCCACTGCTTTTACTCACTGTGCCTTTCACAGATGGGAAATATCCATTTGCATATCAGTCTTTGTCCTGCCCAGGGGCAGTCCAGCACCGAAATGCAATGGCAACTCCAACCTGAACGAGAGTACCACCAGCAACCCCATACACGTGTTTCACCCTTGTTGGGGATCATCAGTGAGGTGAAGCTGATGCCTCTCTAAGCACAGTGAGAGGGAGACCACGTCTGGTTGCCCCCAGGAGACCTAGGGTTACCAATCCCAGGTTCCTTGAAAAATAGTTTTACAATGGTAGCGGGCGCCCCTCTCTCGAAAGAACAGACTTGATAACCTGTTCAGTGGTTATTAACCACTTGAGAGTTCGCAGCCACTGCTTTTACTCACTGTGCCTTTCACAGATGGGAAATATCCATTTGCATATCAGTCTTTGTCCTGCCCAGGGGCAGTCCAGCACCGAAATGCAATGGCAACTCCAACCTGAACGAGAGTACCACCAGCAACCCCATACACGTGTTTCACCCTTGTTGGGGATCATCAGTGAGGTGAAGCTAAGCCTCTCTTCACCTCACTGATGATCCCCAACAAGGGTGAAACACGTGTATGGGGTTGCTGGTGGTACTCTCGTTCAGATTGGAATTGCCATTGTATTTCGGTGCTGGACTGCCCCTGGGCAGGACAAAGACTGATATGCAAATGGATATTACCCATCTGTGAAAGGCACAGTGAGTAAAAGCAGTGGCTGCGAACTCTCAAGTGGTTAATAACCACTGAACAGGTTATCATGTCTGTTCTTGCGAGAGAGGGGCGCCCGCTACCTTTGTAAAACTATTTTTTAAGGAACCTGGGATTGGTAACCCTAGGTCTCCTGGGGGCAACCAGACGTGGTCTCCCTCTCACTGTGCTTAGAGAGGCATCAGCTTCACCTCACTGATGATCCCCAACAAGGGTGAAACACGTGTATGGGGTTGCTGGTGGTACTCTCGTTCAGATTGGAATTGCCATTGTATTTCGGTGCTGGACTGCCCCTGGGCAGGACAAAGACTGATATGCAAATGGATATTACCCATCTGTGAAAGGCACAGTGAGTAAAAGCAGTGGCTGCGAACTCTCAAGTGGTTAATAACCACTGAACAGGTTATCATGTCTGTTCTTGCGGAGAGAGGGGCGCCCGCTACCTTTGTAAAACTATTTTTTTAAGGAACCTGGGATTGGTAACCCTAGGTCTCCTGGGGGCAACCAGACGTGGTCTCCCTCTCACTGTGCTTAGAGAGGCATCAGCTTCACCTCACTGATGATCCCCAACAAGGGTGAAAACACGTGTATGGGGTTGCTGGTGGTACTCTCGTTCAGATTGGAATTGCCATTGTATTTCGGTGCTGGACTGCCCCTGGCCAGGACAAAGACTGATATGCAAATGGATATTACCCATCTGTGAAAGGCACAGTGAGTAAAAGCAGTGGCTGCGAACTCTCAAGTGGTTAATAACCACTGAACAGGTTATCATGTCTGTTCTTGCGAGAGAGGGGCGCCCGCTACCTTTGTAAAACTATTTTTTAAGGAACCTGGGATTGGTAACCCTAGGTCTCCTGGGGGCAACCAGACGTGGTCTCCCTCTCACTGTGCTTAGAGAGGCATCAGCTTCAACCTCACTGATGATCCCCAACAAGGGTGAAACACGTGTATGGGGTTGCTGGTGGTACTCTCGTTCAGATTGGAATTGCCATTGTATTTCGGTGCTGGACTGCCCCTGGGCAGGACAAAGACTGATATGCAAATGGATATTACCCATCTGTGAAAGGCACAGTGAGTAAAAGCAGTGGCTGCGAACTCTCAAGTGGTTAATAACCACTGAACAGGTTATCATGTCTGTTCTTGCGAGAGAGGGGCGCCCGCTACCTTTGTAAAACTATTTTTTAAGGAACCTGGGATTGGTAACCCTAGGTCTCCTGGGGGCAACCAGACGTGGTCTCCCTCTCACTGTGCTTAGAGAGGCATCAGCTTCACCTCACTGATGATCCCCAACAAGGGTGAAACACGTGTATGGGGTTGCTGGTGGTACTCTCGTTCAGATTGGAATTGCCATTGTATTTCGGTGCTGGACTGCCCCTGGGCAGGACAAAGACTGATATGCAAATGGATATTACCCATCTGTGAAAGGCACAGTGAGTAAAAGCAGTGGCTGCGAACTCTCAAGTGGTTAATAACCACTGAACAGGTTATCATGTCTGTTCTTGCGAGAGAGGGGCGCCCGCTACCTTTGTAAAACAGTAATACAGAGTATTCACAATAGGTCAAGAGAACACAATAGAACAAGTAAACACTGACCAGGGCTTGGTGTAAAAGAGATATAATTATTTAAAACCACATCTAGAAAAACACACAGGCACTAATAGTAAGCAATTCAAAAACACGGTCACTAAAAGATATACACTCCCTTAAAAGAATATTAGACAAGTCTTAAGTAAAGCCCCACTTATTTTCAGACAGCGGTGAGCGCTTAACGTAGATGGCACTCTAATAATTCGTTTAAAAAGGGAGAGAAAAGCAGAGAATAAATTGAAACAGATCCCAACACTTTTTCACGAACACAACAAGAGAGGAAGGCAAAGTAACACCGTGAATTCAGAGTCAGTAGGCCGGATCTGCTTTAAGAGGATCAAAACGAAATGTGTCCAAGGTCACACGGTTGCAGTGCACAATTCTTGTAACGGTTCAAAAAGGAGTTGGACCAAAGAAAGGGACCAGTTAGAGGGTCAAGGCGGCCAGCCCAGTCCAGAAGGTTAAGGGGTTATTATTACCTTGTAGCAATCTTTAGAAAGGGAGGCATGGCGGACACGGTACCTTAAAGTGGTGAGAATACTCCAGCGGGGGCAGTTGTTCCTGGCAGCGGATGCAAGTCGGTGCTTCGTCCGGGGAAGAGAGGATCTCGTCGGGGAGGAAGACACGAGTCCGTTGCACTGCCAGGGAAGAAACCAGCCGCAGAGTTTCTCAGGTACAAGGAGCGGTCCGTTGATTCGCGGTCCAGTGGTAAGTGGCTATCCGGCTGCCAGGGTGCTTGGCATGGGCAATTCGACCACAAACCGGTCTGGGGTGCGAAGAGAAGGTGAACTGGTTGTGCCCACCAGTCAGGGGAAGAAGCCTCTCCAGCCGGGAGATCTTCTCTGTCGTCGGGAAGTGGCGAGTCGGTTCCGCAGGGCTCCACCGGTGGTGTCGTCGTGGTAGGTCGGCTCAGCTTCTCCCTTGTCAGATTCTTAGGTCCTGTGGCGACTTCTGAAGTTCCAGTCCCCAAAGCCCTGCTTTTATGCAGCATACCCCCATTCACTCAGCCTAGCTGTCAATCAAACCTGCTAAGTGGTGAGCCGGCCGGCTCACCACTTGGGCCAGTCACACAAGAGTGCGACTTGAGTTACCAAGGTAACTCAGTCCAGGGTGCCTAAACCCCCTCCCACACCCCCCTGTGGTACCCAGACAGAGTGGCACCACTTTTGGAGGCTTCTGTGGAGAAGCCCGCCAAAAAGTGGAACAAAGGGCTCGACTTGGGTTGGAGTCACAGAAGAGAACACAAACGCCATTTTAGAATCAAACCCTGGCAAAAAATACCAACCCGCAAATTAATATTAATTAAATAAACTGGCGGTATGTTCGAGGCTATGAGAATTAAATAAAGTTGGTAGCCTCGAACAATGGGAAAATTCCATAGGGAAATATTTGCGGTCGAATATAAAAAGTAGTTTCCACTGCCACCAGCCAAACCTCGATCAGGGGGACGGAGACGTGCCCCCTCGACTAACAGACCCCGGGGCAATTGAATTGCCCCGACCAGTACGTCCACAATATGATGGTTTGTACTGGTTTCTGTTAATAATTTGGGACTAGTAAAGCCAATGGTGACTTTACATGCCCTGGGAGACAGTAGTCAGTCCCAGGGTATGGAGTCTATGGTGGGGTGTCACTATGACACCCCTGTGTTACTGCACAGAGGGTGCTGTGTAACACACATAGTAAAAACACATGAGACCCTATGGAGTAAAGGACCCCATAGCCCATAAAACACATGAACAGTCAAAGGAACACCATAAATCATGTCCAAGAGTGGGAGAAAAAGAGGCTCACTCTTGGCAGGAGAAAAAAACTAACTCCAGAAATCCAGCAAAGCTGCTGGGGGACTCACTAGGTTAGGAAATTCAGCCTAAAGAGAGAATTCTCCCTAACAGCGGTCTGCTTGTCCTCCACGCTCGGCGCAGCGCGGGGGAGAGGGGCGCTCTGAGGCGCAGTTCAGCCGAGGGCACGCAGGGGCCTCCATTAACAAGGGGCTCCACCGGTGTCGCCCCACTCTGAGCCCCACCAGCGACTCCTCTGACCTGCCCGGGCTGTCGCGGGAGCGGTGCCTGGGCCCCCAATCCCCCAGCCCGGGCCTAACACCACCGAGCATCCAGAGGATTCTCTGGGCCACCTGAAGATCGCGGCTGCCTGAGGCCGCCTCCGCACAAGCCTGGGCTGATGCGGGAAGTGCCTGGGCCCCCACACGCCTGTTAAAAGCCTACAAAGGTGTACCACCCGGGTGAATGCCTCGGGAAGCGGACTTGCTGAGACCTGCCCTCCCCAGTGACTGGGAACACATCATACCCCTGTGAGGGTACTCCTCGCTCTGCCGTTCCACCCCCACCCTTGGGCGACAGCTCTGGTCAGCAGCGCGGACCGCCGGACCCGAGTGAACGCCATAGGGTCCACTACCCCGGCGACCCTACAACGGGACTTTCAGGCCCATGGTGGCTTAACAGTGAGTATTAACAACCAGCAAGTACAGTGACATAGTCCCCACCCCCCTCCGGGTCACTGCCCCCCTCACCAAACTTGGGAGGCACAGACAGGGGCTTACCAGAACAGGAGGAAACCCCCAACACTGAACCCACAGGCCAAATTGGGTACCCCCGGGGGCTCTAAACGGACTGACGTATAAGGCACCAGAGCAGCTCTAGGGGGGGCAGAAGCGAACTGAAGGAGCAAAGTGCACCGGTGATTGCAAAGTTGGGCTCTGGGATATATGGGAACCCTCTACAAGTGAAATAAGCCAGTAGGACTCGCCTACCACGCAATACTACACACAGGCTGAGGTGGAGGCAAAGGAGTATGCTCTGGTTCCGGGGAGATACCATTGGGGACACTAAGAAACCACAGGGATCGAGGGGCGGAAGCACCTCATGAGTTTGAAAGAAACCCTAGCGAAATACCAATTCACACCCGGAGGCCTTGCAATGGAGACTGGTATCTCATCCACACCGGCTCACGACATGAACACCATGCAAAACATCCAGACGATCCTTGATGAAATTAGGGGGATGAGAACAGACATGGGTGCCAAGCTGGCCGACCTCACCGCCAAAGTCTCCACACTGGAGGACCGAATGGAGGGGGTGGAAAACAATCGGGCGTCTACTGACCTCCTGGAAACACATATGGAGGCAAGATTCAGAGAAATGCAGCGCCGGGAGGGGGAGCTCCGTCTCAAGGTCGACGACATGGAAAATCGTGAACGGAGGAGTAATCTGCAGATTTTTGGCCTGGTGTAGGGGGAGACCCAGGCGGGTCTGGAGGGCAAGGTACAGGATATCATTAGGATCGTCCTGGGAACTGACTCTGGGGAAACCGTCTTGATCGACAGGGTCCATCGAGCGGGTGGTGGCGGAAGGGGTCCACGTTCAGTGCTGGCGAGATTCCACTACTATAGAGACAAAGCAAGGATACTCGAAAGGGCGAGAACTCTGAGAGACATACAATACGACAACTCCAGAGTGGCAATCTATCAAGACCTGTCCGCACTCATGCTGCAGATGAGGAAAAAGTGTGGGGCAATTACCAGATGGCTACAGGAGAAGGGGGTCTGATATCGCTGGGGACACCCATTCTATTTAGCTTTTGAATGGCAAGGCGAGAACCACCAGCTCGTGACGGAAGATATCCGGAGAGCCACTGATGAACTGGTCGGGGTTTCCCCAGGAACATCAAGGAAACAGAATGAGACTGACAGGGACCCAGGCAGGGCCCCACGAGTTCCTGATCTAACTCAAGGGAAGCACAAAGTGAAGCGAACTCGGAAATTTCAAAAATCTAGGCATCCCCTGGCGGGTCGTGGTGGACCCACTTGATCATAAGGGGAAAAATACGATATTACTTTCTGTAATGCAATCGCTTACATGACCTCGGGGGCTCCTCCATGTTGGGGGAATCATGTTGCTTTGGGTGTTGCCACTGTTGGCGAGGTTTCTGTTTAAGGGGCATAATATAAAGTTTGGGGCTCATCTGATGAAAAGCCAGGGAGTTCTGTTTCTCAGAGGGTATTTGCATTCAATCTAAAACTGAAGAGACAGTCTCCGATTCACACTGAAAGCTAATGGGCGGTGGTGCTCATAGTTGGTGGGGCACATTGCAAGCTTTGGGCATATGGAGGGGAAGATTGGAGGGGGTCCACCACGGGACTTGGATCCCAACCAAAACCGGGGAAAGGCTTTTGAACGAAAAGTGGGAGGGAGCGTACCGCATCACTTAAATCTCCCGGGGTCAGGGTAGCAGCCCTGGTGGTTCGTTGACTAACCCCGATGTCGGTCGGGCAATGGAGACGAACGCCTTACAAAATGGGTAAGGGAGATGGGGAACAAGGGATGGGGTGGAGGATGGAATTACAAAGGAAATGCGGACACCATGCCAAGGAACTGTGGGTCAAGCGAAAAAATTATACAGGGGGGAACACACTGAAATTTTACAGGACAAGGGTAGTGATGACCATGGTTGAAGGACGAATTGGTACGCTCCATGTCAAGGGCCTAAACTCACAAAACAAACGCTCTCTCACAAGCAACATGTTCCGCAAACAGAAACTGCTAGTCCTCTTCCTGCAAGAAACACACTATAGGAGGGGGGCGGAGTCGACGATAAAAGGAAAAGGGATGGGAAGAAACTTTTGGGCCTCGCACAAATCCTCGAAGGAGGAAGGAGTGGGTATTCTCCTTGGTAAATCTCTACATCTCACTGACATTGAGACGAAAAGGGGCTTTGGGGGTAGATTTCTGGGGATCAAGGGGCTGTCACAGGGCACACGTGTCACATTGGCTGCTCTGTATGCACCCAATGTTGGCCAAATCAGGTGTATTCATAAAGTGCTTAGTCATGGACGAATGGGCGGAGGAGGGCGATGATCCCAGGTGGAGATTTTAACCTTATCACAGACCCACGATTAGACTGGTGGTCTGCCAGAGGGACGGGGCCGAAAGCCCCCCACTAAGGATAACCTCGCCTTGAGGGACCTCTTACAAGAATATTATTGGGTGGATGTATGGCGACAATGCTGGCAAACTCCTGGGGGTTACACATTCTTCCCCCCCCCTCACCAAACATATACCAGAATTGACTTACTACTGGTGTCGGAGGAGGGGAGGTTGGAAACCCCACGGTTGAGTCAGTGACTTGGTTGGACCATGAACTTCTCATTATGGAATGGTGACTACAAGACACCCCAAAGTCATACAGGTGGCGTTGTAACGACACCCTCATGAGAGATCAGGTGTTCAAGGAATTCCTACGGAAAGAAATGGAAGCCGCCTTTGTAACAAACGACACAGGGGGGATCCCAATGACCACAGTTTGGGAAGCAGCAAAGGCCACCTTCTGGGGTCGTCTTATTGCAGAGGGCTCGAGGATGAAACGGGAGAGAGCGCTAATAGAATCCAAACTCCGCGAGGACCTACGGGCTATGAGGGCACAGCTTACTAAGGGCAATGTAGACCGTGAAAACCTGCTGGGCGAAATGAGAGATAAAAGACAGGCCCTACACCCAATCTTAATTGGAGAGGTGGTCAAAACAATTAGATATACAAAGCAGAGATATTATGAGAAGGGAGACAAGGTTGGAACCCTCTTGGCACACAGGCTGAGGGGAAACAGGGCGCTAGGCGGATAGAGGGGATTAGAGATGGGGCGGGTAACATCCAGACAAAAACCGAACACGTAGCCGAGTCATTTGCAGGGTTCTATAAGGCACTCTACACTAAACAAGATGGCGAGTCTTTGGACGAGATCTGAAGATACCTCGAGGACCACCGCTTGCCCAAGCTCAGACTCAGAAAGGGGAATAACAGAGAGAGAGGTGGAGGGGGCTATTAAAGGGCTAACGGTGGGTCCCCAGGGAGGGATGGATATACAGCTGACATTTATAAACAATACCAATCGGTGCCGATGCAACCGTTAACCAAGCTGTTTAATCAAATTAAAACCCCGGAAACTATTCCACCGACATTCCTACAGGGCATGATCACGGTGATACCCAAGCCCGGCAAGGACCCGGTGGAGTGCGGCTCTTATAGGCCCATCTCACTTCTGAACACAGACACAAAGATCTTTACCAGGATCCTGGCAACACGCCTAGAAAAGTGTCTCCCCCGATTGATCCACCCAGATCAAGTCGGTTTTGTATTGAACAGACAGGGGGCCGACAGTATGCGCAAAACCATACATATATTGAGCTCAAAAGGGGTTAGAACGGAGGGACTCTTCTCCTGTCTTTAGACGCAGAGAAGGCGTTCGACAGGGTGAGCTGGGCCTTCATGGAGGGTGTTCTATCGTCCTTGGGGATGGGACCTAAATGGCGGGGATGGATGACAGCCCTTTATTCCCACCCTTTAGCAAAAGTGGTAGTGAATGGGGTGAATCGGAAGCCCTTCCACTGGGAAGAGGCACGAGACAGGGGTGCCCATTATCTCCCCTTATATAAGCATTGGTAATGGAGCCCTGGGCCATAGCGATCAGGGGGTACGACAAAATCCAGGGTGTTAAAATAGGGGAAATCAACTATAAGATAAGCCCATTTGCCGACGACGTCCTGCTATATCTTTCCAACCCTTCACAATCAGTTCCTGAGGTGCTGAATAGCCTGGAACGGTACGGGACCCTCGCGGGCTACAAGGTAAATTTGGAAAAGTCAGTCGCATTTGTAGCAGGCCAGCTCAATGAGGTAGAGAGGCAATATATTAAGGATCTCCCATTTTGTAAACAAACAGAGGGATTCTGTCACCTGGGGATCCAGATACCATTAGACCTGGCAGATCTTTTCAATTCAAATTACCCTCCCCTGTGGTCGGCGATCAAACGAGACCTGGAGCGATGGACGAAGTCCGGCCTCTCATGGATGGCACGCCTCAACTCCATCAAAATGGTGATCCTCCCTAAATTTTTATACCCATTTCAAATACTGCCAACCCAGATACCGAAGCCGTTCCTACTAGAGGTCAAACGGGCCCTTCTCCGCTACCTCTGGACGGAAAATCCCACAGAAATGCCTACGACACACTGATGAGGCCCAAAGATGAGGATGGAGTCAACTTCCCAGACTTAGACACATACTACAAGGCATCACAACTGCAAATTCTGGTTGACCACTTAGCGATGGGCCCAAAGAAATAGTGGGTAGTATTGGACAATGCGCTTTTCTCTCCGGTCACGTTAGATGAGTGGCTATGGGTCCCCAGAGCACGCACCCCAAGGAGAATCCTGAAACATCCAGTCCTAGGGGTGCTATGGTCCATATGGAAAGAGGGGGGGTTATCTCAGATGGCTCACGACATGGCCCTCGCCCCTAAGCTGTCTGGGCTCCCCCACTCTGGGATGGGATCAACGAACCATTAGCCTTTCAACAATGGTATGAGGCAGGTCTTAGTAGAGCCGGGCAGCTGTGGGTGGAGGGGGTATTTATATCACTGGGAGATCTGAGGGAAGCCCTGGGCCTCACCAACCTCTCTCCCTTTCGGTACCTACAGCTTAAAGGTGCCCTTACCGAGAGCAGATGGGGAGACACTCTTAGGTGAGACTTAACAGACTTTGAGAAATTTCTAATGACATATAAAGGGACTAAAGGTGTGATATCGCAACTTTACGGCCTTTTGCTGCTCTCTGCCCCGCGGGACCCCCCATCCTCTCGGGTACAATGGGAGAAAGAACTAGACACTCCCATCACCGAAAGGAGATGGATTAAGATCTGTAGACAGGCCGATCGCTCCACGGCCGCACCCCCAATACCGCCACCAGGCCCTGAAGCTGATTCACAGATGGCACTACCCCCCACAGAGGATAGCTAGGATGAGAAAGGGCTATGATCCTCACTGCTGGAAGTGTCACACTGAAAAGGGAGACTATGTACATATGTAGTGGAAGTGTCATGTGGTACAAACGTATTCGAGTGAGGTCTTGTCTTGGATAAAAGAGGTTGATGGAATGGAAAGAACCCTATCCCTTGGCTAATGTTGTTTGGTATTGAGGTGGAGGGGGGTCCAAAGGTGAAACATGACCACATGCTGCACGTCATGCTAGTTGCGGCTAGATGCTGCTGGGCCCAAAAATGGAAATCGCCTCGACCCCCCGGGTAGGGAGAGTGGGTCTCTAAAATACAGGCAATCTACAACATGGAATTCTTGACCCATGTGATTGACTAATCTAAGTCTAACATCGAGGGCCTATGGCTTCCCTTCTTTGATAAATATGGGAGAACAGCTTGAGGTATAAGAAACATTTTAGATGGACTGCTGGGCCTGAAAATTGCCTTTCGGGCATCCCTCTCCGGGGCCTAGAGGGGCTTGAGGGGACAGAAGATGTGCTTCTTTCACGTTGGGCCTTGCGTTTTGAGCGCACATTTTTGGACTACCTTTTGTTTGCAATGTGTCTTAAAGTATTGTGTTGGACCCAGCTGTTCTTATCATGGCAATGACTCCGTGTGGGGAGTGGGTGGTGGGGGGGGGGGAGTTGTGATTCAATTTCTACCTATTTCCAATGGTTGTATTGTTTGTTTTATTGATGTCATGACCATAAAACTTTAATAAACCGAATTTTCAAAAACAATTTGATCCAATATGTCTTGCCAGTGTGTACCAGACGCCTGAATATTTGTCGATTTTTCCTCCCTTCACGACCCATTGCTGTTCTAAATGCCGACGACGGAATGCAGACCACTTGCACATAGTATGGTCATGCCTCACAGATCATTTATCTGGGTGAAAACTAGACGTAAAATATCTTGCATAGAAGCTGAATATGTTCCAGACAGGGTCCTACTTATTGGGGCTCAGGAATTGAAAGGTTCACAAATGTAGCAATTTAAACTGGCCACTAGAAGAATTGCGTTGGCATGAAGTTGGCTAATACCATACACATTTCTGTGAGGGGTTCCTATTTGGAGAGGTCCGAAAAAATAAACCTGACCTTACACAAGATAACCAGGACATGCTACTATGGTGGGAGAACGTTACATAAGCTAATTTATATATTGGACGATGAGCCGCATTGAATGGTACTCGCTTTTCTCAACAACTGTTATGTTTAATATGGACGCATAGCTAGGTTACCAAATTATGAGCCACATTAAAATGATGGGCAGTTAAGTATTTAAAAAAACCTTACTTTTATCACTTCCTGACAATGAATGTAATGGTTAATGAGGGTTATGAAAGTGGGGCATTTTGAACGTTTATTTGCTATGAAGTTCAAAGATGAAGGTATTTCATTTCTGAATTTAAGATCTTGCCAATTGTTTTATAAAAATGTTGGTTTTCATTTGATAAAACCAATAAAATAAAAAAATAGGATCTCCACAATGCCAGCTCACTAAACTAAGGTCTTTCTTGCAGGGTGAAATGAAACTTCTGCACTATGATATTCTGCATATCTGTCACCATGTCATGTGCCATATCTAAATAAGTAGCATGACTGAGTCCCATGCCCTGATAGGTGTCCTTAGGGCTCCCAAGCTTGACGATAATGTGAAAGTGGAGCAGAAGTGCTGTTTACTAAGCTGATTACACTGCCCCTTTAACTTGCCGGATCGCCACCCCTGTGTCCATGAGACCGAAGCCCAAGAATGTTGAAAACCCCCTCACTCCGCAAAAGTGGAGCAGAAGTGGTGCTGGCTGTGTTTGCAGGAGGAAGCGGCTTTGTTCCTATGCTATCTCTTGTGTTCAAATGAAATGTCGGAATGTGGTCATTGAATTAAACAATCTGGCCGGGGCGAGAACGAGACAACGGGTAAAATAAAATGCCTTGCCATCCGTTTATATTGACCCCCCCTATTGTATCGCCTCAGTTTTCTCTAAAACACTAATTGAATCGGGAGCTTCTCATCATGGCCCTGTCCCCTCTCTCTCCGATTTAAATACTGAACCAGGCACTTCAAAACTTGGGAAAGACCAGGTCCGTGAAGGGCTGGTAGTATAGCTGCCGACGGTAGTCTGCACAACTGGTAGAAATGAACTTGAAGAGCTGCAGTCGACTGGACTCCAAACGGCATCACATGCAGCGAGGGTAGAGGAGGAGCTGCAGCCCATAGGGCTCGGTGTTATCAGGTGTCCGAAACTGCAGTCTTTGCAGCTAAACTGCCAATGTGAATGCCAACTGCAACGTTAAACGGCGCGGAGGGGGTCAGTGTTTTATGGGTCCAACAAACATTGCTGATGGAGGCCTGTGTGGATTTGGTTGCTTTGAGCCAAAATGTATTGGTAGGTGGGGCAAGCACTGACGGTTTAAGAACTGGAAAAGAATCATACCAAATAAATGCCAACCCACAGGGTGAGAGCAATATGGATAAAGAGGTTGAATTAGGTTTGGAAAGAAATTCATTGTTGCACTTGGGAAGGCATGAAGTTCGAAACTCTGATCTGGCAGTGCAGCTGGCAAAAGATCTTACGAATCTCACAGAAAAAATAAATTCACAAAGGAGGAAAAGTCTTTCAACGATTAATTGTTTGGCTGCCTTAAGTGACGAGCATCAAAATATAGAGCAGTATCGCAGACATTGTACAACAACCAAGAATAGATCTCTTGTTAAGATTACCAATGAACAATGCACCAAGAAAGGAAAACGGTGAAGCTGAAAACAGCCACGCACCACCGAGCATATCAAAGCAACATGACAAAAGTGAAAACAAATAAGGGATGGAGAGTAAATGAGGAGGCATGTAAGGACGCAAAGCTGGGTGGGGGAGGAGCCGCTGCATGACATTTTACGAGTCATAGCTCAATTTCATCCGACGGCTCTCAAAATCGATATAGTGAAGGTGGGGGAAGCCGGTTTTGGGAAGGAGCTAGTGCCTTCCTTTGTTCCCAAGCACTTTAGAATTAGGCAAGACTTCTTTTGACTGTTTCTAAGCACTAGAGCACTGAGAAAGCCTTTTTCATGCAAATATAATCACACACAGATATGGGTGGGCACTAAATGAAGGTAGTTAGTATTTAAATATAAGGTGTAAAAAACTATTAGCTGAATACATTTATAAATGTTATTCTATTTAGTTTTAAGATCTCAAAGCACGGTAGGCTTAAAAATATCCCCCCTCCCTTCCGCCCCCCTCTTACCCCTGCCTTCCAGGAAGGAATGTGGCCTGCGCTAAAAATGGATTGCAGAGCATGTGGTATTGCGTCACTGAGGCTAAGCTCTGGCAGAGCACACAAAGTGGCTGAGCAGCTGTTTGTCAAAAGCCTGTGTATGCTAAATGGGGATTTTAACATGCTCAAGGCACGACATGCAGAGTTATGGAAAACAAGGGTTTAAGGGAAATTACAGGGCCAGATAAAAATGAGTCAAATGAATGAAATATGGAGAGCATGACGGGAAAATGTGTCTATATATAAATGTTCATAATGTAGCAAAATTATGAAAACACGGACCTACAGTGTATTCTTGCATAGGCTAGCAGTATGTTAAGTAGTATGTCCTAAACGGAAACTCAGCCATGAAGGAAGGAAGACTGCAGCATCCCTTGTAGGGAAGGAGGACAGTTTTGGATAGAGCCATGCCAGTATCCAGTGACCAAGTCAAGAAGTATATAAGCACCTGCCTGGCATCAGTCTGGAGAAGCTTGGAACGGAAGGACAGAAGGCTGTTCAGGGAGCAGAGTTCTTTGCCCCCCCATCCTCATTTCTGTATAAGATTAAATCGTTATCCTTGCAAGATAAGACTCTTGGCCTTGTTTCTCACAGGGTGCATGCATTCTGGTGCGAGCGTGATTAGCGGTACCGTCCATAATTAAGGATGTACCCTGTTGGTCTGTCTTCACCAGCAGCAAGGGAAATCTCAATAGAGAGAGACATGCCATATCTAAAAACAGTGGATGGTCATCTCGCGTTATCGATGGCACCTTTCTGCAAACTATACGGCAGGCTATCGATAAAACCTAATTGAGTGAAGCCATAATTGAAGACTGCAAATGGATGCTGACCCAATGGAAGGAGAGCCAGTGCCAATGCAGTAGAAGAGCTCCATTGAAGCATACAGGAAATCACTCAATACCCAAGTGGTCTTAAATTCACTGCTGACTTGGGAAGAAGAGTTGGGTAAAAGCAGTACAATGGTCGAAGCCACAACACGTCAAGTAAATACCTTTTCAATATTTAAACCAAAGAAACCTCAATATGTGGGGGATGGACGCTGAAAAAAGAAAACAAGTTCACGTCATGCCGGAGAACAAATTCTAAAAACATAAAACAGGTACAAAAACGAAAATCAAACCGGTCTAGAGCGTTTCTGAGAAATATAAAAACTCCAATATGAGACAAGCCCGACCAAATATCTAAGCGGCCTCAAATAGAATTAACTATACCTAAAGATGTAAATCTATCCAAAAGTCATCAATCAGCTGGTCTCTGTCAAAGTTTACTAAAGGAGACAGGGGGGAGAGAGATATCTCCTCGGAGACATGTTTAACGATGAAATAGAGATTATGGACACAGAAGATGAGGGTTTGGAATAATTTGAGCAGATCGGATTGGATAGAGATTTAGTGACAAGATGCTCAAATGGCCCCAAACCCTGTGGTCCTGAGAGGTATCTCAGAGATGGAAAAGGGCTTGAAGTTTATAGTAAAAAAAATCTCCTGTTTTTCAAACTACGGAGGAAAAAAGGCTTGCCCATGGGGAGACTGGCTGTTATCAGAACGGTATCGAGCAAGAATCCCAGGGGGTCGTCCTTAAGGAAATTAACAAAGTCCAAATAAGAGAGGGGATCCTTCGGGATAATTCTGTCTCTCTGTCTAAAAAATAATGATCTGAGAGTATGCTTGGAAAGAATATTGTCAGGCCCGGAAGCTCCAATATTGACACGAGAAATGTAATGAAGCTGCTGCAACATATTCCGGCCCTGAGGTATATATCAACAGATGGCATTAGGGTGGTGGAGTTTGTAACCAAAAAATGCACGGACTGGATCATTCTTCATCTAGAATCCCAATTAATCAGACGCTCTACTGGAATATAGCAATAAGCTGTTACTTTTGGGCTATGAACTTAGTGACTATTCGGAAGTGTACGAAATCGAGTCCAAACTGCCCCGAGGTCATATTTGTAAAGCATATTCAACAGAGCCAAGTGAATTGGGCAGGGGGAAGAAGGGAGGTGAAATCTACCAAAGTAACTCAAATAAACTCTGCAATCAAAAAACTCATCTATTAAATTTACTGTGGACAATCGACCCCAAAAAAAAGATACTGAACCGGTCCTGAACTATCAACACTAAGGCCATTTGGAAACAACTGATTGTACCTGGCTTGCAGGATCTTTGGGAGAATCCGAAACAAAAATAGACTGATGGGAGTCTGAGGAAATCAAAAATCCGGATAGGATCCTGGAACTCACAATGTTTTAAATCCATGTTCACTGAGGAATCAAAGGTTTTGGGCAAATATGATCTCCTCTGCTTTTAGGAGACGTGGTTGAGGTCCTAACCCTTGTGTGAGGCCTACAAAGCATTCTTAAATCCTACTTTTAAGGGGATGTTGGGTCGACTGTTCTCAGGCCTGTTAACATTGATTAAGGTGGACAAGGGTTTTATAAGTAGCCAAATTAACCCAAATCCATGTGTGCAAATACTAAAATTGTGTAGGAAGTCTCTGGTAGGGGAATCTAATCTTTTGCTGATAAATGTCTGTCGAAGAGTCAAACTCCACCCAGATGTGTTCATTAAATCAATTATGGATATGGTGGATGAAGTCCTAATAGAATGGGCTGACCCACAGATTATATTCTGCATGGATTTAAATATACAGCTGATGTCCAATGAGGGTGTGCCACTCACAATTGGAAGGGGGGGCTAGAAAATGGCTATGCGAAACAAAGTTGCACGAATTGGTAATGCTAAATGGCAGAAGGTGACCGACCTGGGGCATGTACCTTGGAAAATGGATCGCAAAAGGCCTGTCTTGACAATTGTGACCAGAAATATTGGGGAAAGGGTAGGGGGTTTAAAGTGGTGAAACTAACCCAAAGTGATCATGATCTCCTAGCCATCACACTTATATTACACTCTTTTGCACAAGACTGGAGGAAAATGCCCCCAGTCGAGCTCGCCTGGGGAAAAATAGGTTAAAGATAAACCAGAAGGCTAGCTGCTAAAATCCTGAGCTTTTATGCTTATTCCATAGCTGGAAATCCAGAAATGAATTGAATATGCATGGATCTTGAAAGATTTTAGACATGCCTGTGACCAAGTTCTAGTGAGGGCAACAAGAGCTTTCAGATCAGATGTTAAAGGGATTAAGTGGGAGAGAGGCCGAGGAATGCTAGAAAAAATAAGAATACGTAGACAAATGTAAAAACTGGGCAAAGGCAAAAAGTGTGGAGAGTTCAAAAAGACACTGAATAAATGTTGAAAGCTGTCTGCGGGGAAAAATACAAGACACGTGTAGGACCTAATCAACAATGGTGGACATTTTAGAAAGATGCATATGATGGGTCAGGTAACCGAAGAGGGATAGGTAAACCACTACTTGACACTTTTTGCCAGAGGTGAAGGAAGGACCGAAGCCAATGTGCTAACAAGGGGAAAGAGCTGGTCATTTGAGTTTGACATGACACAGGCTAGGTGGATGTTGACCAAGCTTAGTTCATCTAGGGCAGCTGGCCCGGATGGCTGATCAAACCACATCTTGAAATTAAGTATTGATATCTGGGCAAAGTTAGTGGTAGCACTGTTCAAACAGATCATGATAAATAAACAGGTGCCACGGTCCTGGAGGGAGGCCATTGTGGTTCCCATATTCAAGAGGGGTGATGGAAGCGACCCGAAGAATGATCGCCCTTCTTGAATCTCTGGGGAAGCTCTCTGTCTCAGTCATATTGCGTGACTTGAATGCTTGGGCGATAAAAACTGCCAGATTAGATCCCAGGCAGTTGGGATTTGTGAAGGGGGTAGTAACGTCACTAAACCTGTTCATCCTTAAAATGTTGAAACGGGCGGTGGAGACAAAATCTTGTATTTACATGGCCTTCATAGACCTCGAACAGGCCTTGGATGGGGTAGATAGGCAACGCCTGTGGGCCAAACCTAAGAGCTGGAACTGCCAGACAGACGTGGTAGAGGCTATACAATCACTCTATATGGGCACGTCCATCCAAGTAAGGTTATCGGCAGAAGAGACAGTCAAAGAAAATCTATACTTTTTGCGGGCTAAAACAGGGGTGCACTCTAGCACGGTTGTTATTTAGTCCTGTATATGTCGGACTTGGAAATTTCACAGGAGGGTATTCAAGCTGTTCCCCTTAGGTTAAATAATTCTGAGGTCCCTTGGATCCTATACGCCGACGACAGTCTTTTTGGATCAAACTGCCATCGTCCTGCAGCATAGAATTGAGGCTTTTAAAAGCTATCTAAAAGCAAATGGTATGAAAATAAATGTGAAGAAATCCAAAATAAGGGTTAAGTCGTCAGCAGGCAGGAAACGAAAGGAGACTTTTAGATGGAGCGTTGAAGATCTGACATTGGAGATTGTTGAATTAATTGTCTACTTATGAATTGTGATAAATAAAAACTTGAATGAAAAAGGCCAGTGCATAGCATTGAGGGATACATTGAAAAAATTAACCACACTGGGGGCGGCCCTTCATAAGAGATATGGCAGTTTCTCATTAACACTATTAATCACCTTCTATAAACAGAAGGTGGTACAAGTGTTAACATACGGCACCAAAGCCTTACTAAAGCTCACATGGAAAGTGTGGGTGCTATTAGGTTATTTTTGGCGCAACATTTTAAGGCTTCCAGTTTCGCGCCCGGTGGTTTCCAGATGACACAAACTTTGACTTCAATCTATGGCTTACATAGTGCCATGGAAATCAATATTGTTATACCGGAAATGTGTGATGATGGACGGGGTGCCATCCTAAGAACGCAGGAGTTTAAGGAAGAAAAGGTTGTGATACATTGGAAATTGAAAATAGTGAGGCTTCTACATCGCCATAACATTGAGAATGAGGTTTAGTACTTTCTGTTGTTTCTACCTCTTCTCCAGCATGGGGTCTGGCATGGATTCACATGCTCATGAATATTCCCCCTTGTCAGGCTGGGAATCCTCGGTTAAGAAAAAATCAGTATCAGTTTCGTTTCTGATCTGTCTTTCTCAGTAGTAACCAATCACTGGTCTCTGGGTCATACTGCCCCCAGCCAATGACTGCCCTCTCCCTAAGCACCGCCTCTGTCAGCCAGCTTCAGATTTTTACCGCACACTCAAGTGTTGGGAGTCCTCGTGTTTAGCTCTCGAGCTTTTGCTGCATTTTCGCGCTTTTTCAAACAGAATTTCTAATTTTTCGGTCAAATAGAGCCTCAAGCTCCACCGTCTCTACATCGATTAACGGGGCCCCGTGTCGGATTTTTTCTACGCCCCTCAAGGGGAAGATTTTGTCGAGTTATGCTTCCTGGAGGATTCCAGAAGTTTCTGGCGGCCTACCGCGAACATGGCCAGGAGAAGGAAGCTTGACGCCCGAAAGCTGTTGAGTGTCTGCCCTGGATGCCAGCCTACAGAATGTGTTCAAGGAGACGAGCATTCGAAATGTCTCTACTGCCTTCATTAGATGAAACGCAACGTGGAGAAGGACTGTGGTTTTGGCAGGAACATGTCGAACCGACCATCAGCGGACCGACACCTTCGTCTCTCTAACTGGCTGGAAGGAAGGAGTCCGTCAGGTGAGAAGAAGAAGTCCGAGCGGTCCTTTAAGTCCTGTGAGTGCGCCCCGGCAATGGGGGCCCAACAGAAGGCAAAGCACCATGAGTCTGTGGGCACCAGGAGCGCCAAACGGTTGGGCTCTTCGGCTGCCAGGCAGGGCGCGCCTTCCCCGGCACCATCAACCACGAGCCAACGCTCTGGTTCGGGGAAGAGGAAATCCGAGAACCCGGGTAAGCCTCTGGAGAGGCACCGGTTGATCTCGAAGGATTCGGCCGAGGGAGTGAGGCGGTGACCCCCCGCCCCAAGGTTAAGGCCTCAAGCGCGCCTAAGGCGCTGAAGGCCTTGATTCACCCAGCCAAGGCCTCTATCGAGGGAGTCGCGGCAGCCCTGGTGCAGCCTGTGGAGGCTACACCAGTGGAGGCGACCTCGGGGCCCAGAGTCTCCCTGCCTCCGTGGAGGGAAGCCTCTTTCAGACCCATCGAAAAGACCCCCGTGAAGACCCCGGCGGAAAAAGTGGGGTGGGCCGGTGGCCATTGTGGACACGGACACAACATCCGAGGAGGAGTTGGCAGACGTCCTAGAGGGCCTCGGCGAGGGCGTCGAGGAGGCCCGTCCCCACGGGAGGGATCCAGACAAGGGTGACGATGAGCGTGACGACGGCACTGGCGAGGGTCCTAGTCAGCCGGCGCTTCCGGAGCCGCAGGATAACTCGCCAGCCATTTTGTTGGCAATACGATCCTTATGTTCAGAGATGAGGACGAGATTGCCCTTACCACCGACAGAGGATCCGGTTCCAGGTCCGGCGGAGGAACCAGAGCTGGTCCCGGCGAGAAGCCCCCCGAACAAGAGAAGACGGATCCACCCAGCCCCGCATTCTCAGCCCTTGCGGCCTGCTCGGCCTTTACCCGCGTCCCCTGTCCCTGGGGATGACACAGGAACAGACACGGCCACGACGGGTACCGACGACGGCGGTGATGATGGGACGGAGCTCCCATCACCAGCCCGGGCCACCCCGTCCGATGAGATTGGATCTTTCCACACAATGACGCCAGGGCATCCAAGCTTTTTCAGCTCTGCCCTGAGGAGAAGGAGGAAGGTTTCCTTTACCAACAGTGCGAGGCCAGGAGGAAGTCGGTCCTCGCCGTGCCTCTGCTGGATGACATCTGGGACGAGGGTCTCACCCTTCTCAAGAACCCTTCTACGACGCCTGCCAAAAAGGATCGGTACAAGAAGTATTACCGGGCCCCCGACGCGGCCCCTCTGTGCCTTAGGGTACAACCTACCCCCGACTCGGTCGTCTCAGCGGCAGCCAAGAAGAAAGCGGGAGGGGGGTGTCGGTCTCAATGTCAACTTCCCAGCCGGACGGCGAAGGGAAGAAGCTGGACGCAATGGGATGACGAGTTATCTCGTCGGCGGCAACGACGATTAAGGCGGCCAACGCCCTCGCGATCGTGGCCCGCTACGACAGGGAGTTATAGTTCAAGATCGACCCCCTGTTGGACTTCCTACCGGATGACAAGAGGGCCGAGGCCCTGGAGATCTTGCAAGAAGGCGAAGTGGCGTCGGACCACGCCATTACGGTGGCAACGGACTTTGCCGACACCAGTTTCCGCCAGCTAGGCAATGGCGTTTGCCTTAGACGACGAGGTTGGCTCAAGGTGAAAGGATTTCCGCAAGGATTTGCAAGCCAAGGTGCTGGACATGCCGTTCGACGGGAACAACCTGTTTGGAAAAACGGTGGATGAGTCCCTCCAAGCCATCAAGGCGGACACAGAGACTGCTAGGGCTCTAGGTGTTCTCCGGCAACGGAGGCCGTCCTTTTGGAGCGCCGGAGGCAAGCAGGGTGCCTCCAAGGGAATTGGCGGTGGCTCCTCTACGTACTGCCAAGTGGCCCGCTCCTCGTCGCAGGAAGCCTATAGAGGACAAGGCAAGTCGGGGGGGGCCCCGTCGTCGTCGCCAGGGAGGTCAAGGCGGCGAGGCGTCCGCTAAGCAAGATTGAACCGACAGCGGGGTCGGGCCCTCACCGAAGCATCCCGGTGGGAGGCCAGCTGCAAAGTTCATCAGCATGTGGGAGTCCATCTCCACCGACCGTTGGGTGCTGGATGCCCTGGCCCAGGGGCACGCCCTCGAATTTCTAAAAAAGTGCCCCCGCATTCCACCCATGGTCAGGAAGGAAAATCGCATCCCTCAACTACTCTTGGAGGTGAGGGCATTGCTCAGAAAAGGTGCCATCGAGCTCGTCCCGAAGAGGCTGCTGGGCTCCGGAGTATACTCGAGGTACTTCCTAGTAAAAAAGAAGACCGGAGGATGGCGCCCCATCCTGGACCTGCGACGGCTGAACAAATACATCAAGGCACTGAAATTCCGGATGGTCACCCTCCAGCACGTGCTGAGACAGCTGGAGGAGGGCGATTTCCTGTCGTTGCTGGATTTGGAGGATGCGTACTTCCACATCCCCGTTCTGAAAGGTCACCGAAAGTTCCTCAGGTTTGTGGTCCAAGGACGGCACTACCAGTTCAAGGCCCTCCCGTTCGGATTGAAGTCGGCACCCAGGGTGTTCACCAAGTGCCTCGCACCGGTGGCAGCGCGGCTGCGCCTGCAGGGGATCCACATCTACCCCTACCTGGACGGCTGGCTCATCCGAGCAGGGACAAGGGAGTTCGTTGTGGATCACACAGCAAAGACCGTCCAGCTGCTCTCGGACCTGGGATTCTCCATCAACTTTCCCAAATCCCACCTTGTCCCGTCGCAAGTCGCACTGTTTCTGGAAGCAAAGCTCGACACAGTGGCGCGCCTGGCCTCACCGTCGGAAGAAAGGACGAAGGCCATCCTGGGCAAGGTGCAGCGCCTGCTGGCCACGGACGTGGACAGGGCGAGGTCCATCAAGTCCCTCCTCGGGATGATGTCCTCCTGCATATATCTCGTACGCCTGTACAAGCTTCGGATGCGCCCTCTGCAAGAGTTCCTCGACTCCCGCTGGATCCAAGCGACGGGCAGCTTTGAGGATGGGATTCCGCTCGACGAGACTTTCCGTAGAGCGATCCGGTGGTGGGACACCCGCACGTATCTGACGGCGGGCACAGACTTTCAGACCCAATCCCACCAGATAACGGTGATGACGGATGCCTCCCTGGAAGGGTGGGGAGCACACACCGGAGATCTTCACACGAGGCCTTTGGCTCCCAGAGGAGAAGCTCCACATCAACATACTGGAGCTCCGAGCAGTGTTCTGGGCCCTCAGGTCTTTTCTCCCGTCCCTCAAGGGCAAGGTGGTGAGAATTTTCACCGACAACACCACCACGATGTTCTACATCCGGAAGCAGGGAGGAACCAGATCCCCAGCTCTCTCCAAGGAAGCCCAGGATCTGTGGCATTGGGCCGTCGCCCAAGGGATGTTTCTGGTACCCTTTCATCTGGCAGGGATAAAAAAAACGCCATAGCCGACTCACTCAGCAGGGAGCTGCGCTCGTGCCACGAGTGGGAACTACGTCAGGATCAAGTGGATCGACTCTTCCGACAATGGGGAAAATCCCAGATCGACCTGTTCGAGACGGCGACGAACTCCAAGTGCCAGAGGTTCGCCAGCAGGTTTCCCCAGCTGAGAAGCATGGGCGATGCTTTCTCGTTCCCCTGGGAAGGCCTGTTCCTTTATGCGTTCCCTCCATTGCTGCTCCGACTCGTCAACCAGTTCAAGAGGTCCCGGTGCAGGATGATCCTGGTCGCACCGGCGTGGCTGAGGCAGATCTGCGTCCCCACCAGTCAAGCTGCCGACGCATGCAAATCTTCTCTCCAGAGAAGGAGGCACCATACTTCATCACGAGCCGGAGTCGCTGAACTTGCAGGCCTGGCTCCTGCAGCGCTAGAGTTTGGAGTGTATGATATCCCGGCTGACGGCAGAGAGGTCCTTGCAAAAGCCAGGGCGTCCTCCACTCTCAAGTGCTACAGACATAAGTGGAAGCTGTTCTCTGTCTGGTGCTGTGCACAGAAGATTAACCCTCTACGGATTACGGCCCCTCTAGTGCTGGCGTACCTACTGTCGCTGGCCAAGGCTGGACTGGCTCACGCCTCCATCAAGATGCATCTGGCTGCGATCTCCCGATACACCAAAACCACGGGACGGGCGTGCTTGTGGTCCCATTGCCTGGTGAAGGAATTTATGAAGGGACTGTTCCGATCCTTCCCGCCGGTGAAGGACCCTGCCCCGGCAAGGAAACTCAACGTGGTGCTGACGAGGCTCATGGGGGCGCCATTCGAGCCCCTGCATTCGGCGCTGCTGAAATTCCTGTCGTGGAGGACTGCGTTTCTTGAGGCCATCACCTCCGCACGGCGAGTGGGAGAGATCCAGGCCCTATCCTGCAAGCCTCCATACTTAACTTTTCACGACACAAGGGTGGTGCTTAGGACGCACCCCTCGTTTACGCCCAAGGTGCCGTCGGACTTCCACGTCAACAAGCCCTTGGTGTTACCTGTTTTCTTCTCTTCGTCTCCGGCCGAGAGGACTTTGCACTCGCTGGATGTGGCTAGAGCGCTGAAGTTCTACGTGGACCGAACGAAGAGTTTTCGGAAGACATCACAGCTGTTTGTGAACTTTGGACCTGTGAACCAAGGGAAGGCTCTCTCGAAGGCTTCCATTTCCAGATGGCTCTCCGGCTGCATCATGTATTGTCATCGGTTGGCAAACCGACCGTTGCCCGGCCGTCCGAGAGCCCACTCGACCAGAGCGATCGCTGCTACCACAGCATTCTTGTCTGGTGTGCCCCTGCTGGATATCTGGAGGGCTGCTAAGTGGAGGTCGATGCACACCTTCACGAGAGTCTACTGCATCGACCGGGATTCCAGGGAGGAGTCCAGAGTCAGACAGGCAGTGCTGCGTAACCTGTTCGCTTAAGGTGAACCTGGTGAGGAGGTAATAGATGCTTAAATGTTGAGTTTTATGTAATGCTTAATGTTGAGCCTTGCCACCTCCCGTGGTTGTGCATGTGTACTGCTATTTATTCTTATATTCATGAGCATGTGAATCCATGCCAGACCTCATGCTGGAGATGGAACAAGTTACTTACCTGTAACTGTTGTTCTCCAGCATGGGTCTGGCATGGATTCACATGCAAACCCTCCCTCCTGCCCCTCTACGGCTCTTCACTTGGTCATACTGCCACTTTGCATGCTACCAAATCTGAAGATGGCTGACAGAGGCGGGGCTTAGGGAGAGGGCAGTCATTGGCTGGGGGCAGTATGACCCAGAGACCAGTGATTGGTTACTACTGAGAAAGACAGATCAGAAACGAAACTGATACTGATTTTTTCTTTACCGAGGATTCCCAGCCTGACGACGGGGAATATTCATGAGCATGTGAATCCATGCCAGACCCATGCTGGAAAACAACAGTTACAGGTAAGTAACTTGTTCCTTTTCTCTTGCTCTTTTCTTCTTTGAAGTTAGATACAAAGTAGTGCTGTCATGGAATACTTTTGAGGAAGTGAACAAAACTGTTAAAGGTTTATTGTTGCTTTCTATGTACGTTTGTGAGAAACCAATAACATTTTTAAAAAATAATAATGTGCCCTGGGGGAGAATTGCCTGGTCCTGGTGGTAGGGCAGGGTACCTTCATTGTATTCCACTAAACAGACCACCTGCTGCTGTGCAAGAGCATGATTATCTTGATACCTGGATTCAAAGTCCGCAAGAGGAAACATTCTCACCTTGCATCGGGAAGGGTTGAACGCTCAAAAAAACACTTACACTCTTGCCACCAGCCTAATGGAGGAGAGTTGGTATGTTTGTGAGCTTCAGAGAAAAGTGCAGCAAATTCTGTGCTGCGGTGTGGGGTTGTGAAATGGATGCAGCCTGCAAATGCTGCACCCCAATCCAAGTGGCAGAAAGGCTGGTTTGGTGATTTGTTGACACAATGCCTCTTGCAGCCCACAAAACCTACACCCAGCCACGAAAATCTTAAAGGCAGGAGAATCTGTCATGAGGTATCTAGTCTTGCAGTTTTTCCGCAGAAATGTACTCCATACGATTTAAATTGGCTGGCCGACTGAAAAGTATGCGGCCACTTAACGCCCATCCTGGGGAAAGAAGAGAGCTGCATGTTCCCAATACAGCCCTCCACATAAACCAAACTGGGAATGTAAAAGCCAAGATGGGCTAGCCCCCTTTTTTCTCTAATAGGCTAAGGATAACTCGGCACAGCCAATCACATGGCAACATTAATTTGAACAATCTGGTGAAGCCCGGAGCACAATTTAAGGGGAGGGGTCCCCACAGTATATAAACATATCCTTCCAATCCATTGGGTTGGGAGTTTGGAGGCTGGGGAGCCGAGGATAAGGAAGGCAAAAGGAGATAGTGAGGATGGAGAGCTTATGGCGCATGTAAGAGGAGCAATTGGTGACCAGAGGAGGAGAGTGATGTAAATACAGGGTGTGGAGAAAGTTAAAGACCAAAGGAGGAGAGCGAGAGTAGGTTAGTAGGAGGTTGATGGAGAAGAACATTAGAGGAAGGCTGGTGGACAGATGCAAGAGGTTGGTGGAGAACATCAGTGATCGGAGGAAGGTTATTTTTTACAAAGAAAGGAAGATGGCAGAGGACGACCTCGGAGGGAGGCGGTTGGACAGAGGAGGCGAACATTAGGAGATTGGAGAGTAGATTGGTGGAGGCCAAAATGAGAGGAACGAAGTTGCACAGAGGAGGCTACGGAAGGGAACGTCAACTGAAGATTGAATAGTTTATGGGGAAGAACCCCAGAGCAAGGAGGTTGGATAGTGAGGAGATTAGATGCGGTGAGCATAGGAGCAATTGGTAAGAGACTGTGATAGATCCACAGAAGGTGGTGATATGAGAGACTAAAAGACTATAGAAAACCGTCATCAAGCAAGGAGTTGTTGAAGGAATGGAGGAGGTGATGACCAGAGACCCACAGAAGGAGGTAGAACGACTTGTAGGTGTTAGAGGTGGGGAGAGGAACATGTTGCTGACAGGGAGCTTATAATGGCATAGGGGAGAAGGGTGTGGAGGAGGAGACCCCAGCCCACATCCAAGTAGGTGAGGGACCCTCCCACCCCTCATGGCATGGCTTTTAGCCAGATGCACATGATCAAGACCTTCTGAGGATGGCAAACAGAATGAGGGAATGGTTTGGGGAAAGGAGGGTTGGATGGTGAATCCAAAACCCACAAAGGACATGGTTCTGAGAAGGGTTTGGGAAACCCATAAACCAGCAAGGACCAGAGACTCTGAACCTTTTGATACAGGATGGGCGAGGGGGTTTAAATATCCTGCAAGGGACATTTGGGACAGAGAAGGGTTCAGAGACCTTTTGAGACAGAAAGAGGTGTGAAAAACTGGGTAGCAGGGCCCAATACCCGAAGTGGGTAGCGTGGGAGGAAGAAACGCCAGAATATTTTGTTGATTTTCTATTCCTTGTGTTTATTATTTTAGCTGATCCTGTACCAAGTCCCAAATAGTATGTTTACCATATTTGCCTGTTGCTTGAAACATTGTCGCCATATAATGTCAGATGTGAAATCTGCAGGTTTGGACTGATTAATAAGCGGATTAATACTCCACTGCCAAGACAAAGACGGTCTTAAAGCTGATCCCTCCAAACCTGGCAATTCTTTCTGCTGTTCCTTTTGGGTCTGAGGTTTGGAACCCCAGACCAACTGATGACCTGGACACACTATCTCCAGAAGCCACGCCGACAACCAGCTAGAAAAGGAACGGCCAGGAATTGTCCAGAAAAAGATCTCAACACAGAAATCTCATGTTTAAACTTGCTTTCCACTGGTCTGAACCAGTTCCTGGTCAGCCACTGGCGCAGAAGGCGATGAGCTGCACATATTCCTGTGTCCAGTCAATAGTTGTCAACCTGTTTGGGCAATTCATATGGAGGCTAAGATGTAATCTGCTAGAGGTATGGCGATGGCGGCTGGTGCCGCGGCTGAAGCAATCCTGACCTGGAACAGCATCCTAGATAAGTTGGTAACTGGCCAGCTATTCCTACTGGGCCAATTACAAGCCCGGACCCTGGTAGCCCTGGTAGCCCTGGTTTCACTCCTATACAAAACACAAAAGAGGTTGGTGTGCCCCCAAAACCTTCATAATAAGGGCAAATAACCTGGACAAAAGGGTGTGCATGAAGGTAACCTAAATACAATAACAATGTATTATAACTTTGTTCCTGTGAGGCACTCCGGGACTTCAGTGTTTCAACTGAGAAATGCATCCTGGGATCCCGGAGATGCATGGGTCTAGCCACAAATAATAATCACATTACACCAAGCCGAGTACCAGCAGAGTACTGACTGTACGTCTGCACCGGACCCTGCTGTTTGCTGGCTCCATTCTTGGAAATTGTTTACTATAACAATTTGGACATTGTGGACTTTGGAAATAAGCCCCCGCCCCCTGCTGACGTCCACCTCTCAAATTCGAAATCTCACACGCACCAGCACATTGTGGACTTTGGGTAACTGTTATTATACTGCTACATTGCTATATTGCCCTCAAGTTTACCCCTCAAGTTAGCTAAAAACACTTAATTTAAGTTTATTTCTGCATTTTAGAAATGAGCCCTGCCCCCTGCTGACGTCCACCTCTCAAATTCGAAAACTAGCGCGCGCGCACCAAGCCGAGTACCAGCAGAGTACCGACTGCTGACCGCGGCACAGCGTCAGCAGATTACTCTGCCGGCTGGAGGATTAAGTAACTTTTCTTTTTCTTTTTTACTTTTCCATTTTCGTTGGCACCTTATTAAGACCTCTCCATTTATCACCCTTTTTCATATTCTTATTTAAAATAGTTATTCCCAATTGTATAAAACCAACTTTACTCATATTAATATGAATAGGCTCACGTCTGGTATGCCACGTGTGCCAAGCCTAATATCTCACCGGAAGAGGCTACCAAAGTCTCCAGTAAAGGCGTATTCACATAAACAGGGAGCAACTGCGAAAAAAAATATTGTTTTCCCCTGACATTCGTAAAATATATAAAATACTGATCACACTGAACCAACTAATGTTGACAACTTTAGTAAAACGAATGGTTCGCGAGCATTAGCTAATCTAGTGCTACTGGAGCAACGTGGACTTAAGGACCCGATCCAACCTCCCTGTGTGTCTGATGCTACTTTGCAGCACTGTGTTTCAACGGTATCTAGCTCCTTGTCTGCTGAACAATTCAGTACACCGGTCTATTTTCCTGAATTTTCTATCCCGTCACTCACACAAAAACGTGATCAACTCCCCCAAGCCCCTATGCCTCCACTATTGTATTCGCAAATAGCAAACCCTCTATCTACTAAACCTTCAGGTGCCAGGTGTCCGACCCATACTGGGCAGGAAATATTGGAGATTCCGTTCCCAATTCCTCCCCCTAATTCTTCCTCCACACAAGTGGTAGAGGTACAGGCTATTAATTTGGTTTCTCCTACTACTTCTAATGCTAAAGACCCGAACATTTCAGCTTTGTCTAAAACTCCTGAGCTTTACACCACGGATGTGCCTGAGGACATTATATCACCTGATAATTCGCAATCATCATTAATAGCTTCATTTTCCAAGCCATTACCGCGACCATCGTTTGGATTTCCTTCCATTTCAAATACGGCTTTAGAAGTGGCGTTAACTGCCATTAATACAAGTATCTATTCGGTTGTCAAACTCTTTGAGGCATTGGATCTTAGATCCTCAGTCCAACATGAATCTGTTCTACTTCTTCATAAAAAGATAGATTAGATTGCTTCATGCACAAACAATTTTTCTACACCTGTACCAATGGTTGAATCTTCATGTGTAATACCCTTGGAGGAATCACCAATAGATGAAGTAATCGATGTAGACCATCCTACAATTATTCCTCCACCGCCTGTTAGCCCCACAGAATCAATACCCAACTCTGCTGAATTACAAATCATGGAAAAACCTCTGTATGATGTATTTACCAACCCTTCTCACATTGGCAAGCGAAGGAGGATAGGTAACAGGAAGCGCACTTCCCAAAACTTTGAGACATTTAATCGTAATCAGGACATCGAACAAAGAGCCCCAAAGAAATCTAAAAAAAGTCCTCTGTCAAAAACTAAAAATTCTAAATCAAAAACCAAAAAGTTCATCGCCAATTTGGTTGCTGCTGATCTCTCGTCCTTGGAGTCAGCCAGCAAAGCATCAGATCCATGCACTAAGGATCCAACTCCCAGAGTGCTACCTCCTACATCGCTGACAATCGAGGCTGGTGATTTCTCCAAGGGTAAGAAGTCTGATCTTTTGCTTATTGCTTCCACTGATAATGAAGAATTACAGAACTCTCAGGATCAACTTATGAATGTATCTGTTTACCCTAATGATCCAATCATTGATGATGTTTATTATGGCCTACACAATGGCCCATCTTCTTTACAGCAGACAAAAACAAGATTTCATGTGAACTTTGATATTCCTCCAAACCACTTCCAAACTCTTGATCAAAGGAGGAATGAACTATTGTCAGGTACATCAATTCCAAATAGAAATCTTTTGTCACCAAAATTGACTCCTGTGACTGTATGTAATAACATATCGAGTGCACCACAACAGCACCCATCCTTGAAAGAACTTCTAGTCAACGGTACTAAACCGATTTCACATAACACGTTGGCATCTACATCTAGTTTGATACCCTTGGACATTATATATGAAGAACAGAGACCAGAGGTATACTTACCTGATCCTCCTACGTTACAAGATGAGCATATTAGAGTTACAATGCTTGACAGGGTTTTTTCAGATCCATTTCCTAACCGTTCAACACTATTGCTAATTCTAAATTCAGTTCCATCTTTGTGCCAAGTAAATTCTGACGATATAGCATTGGTATGGTACCCGATTCCTGCTCATCAAGACATTAGTGTTATAAATGCTAATTCTAGAATCGTGAAAAATTTGATATGGAATGAAAGACAAGAATTATGTAACAGAGGTTTATGTCTAGAAGCTTTTACTGACCCATCGGTGCAAAACGATTCTATACCAAAAAAACAAAATAGCTCTTCTAATCAAAAAGACAATAAAGAAGTTCCCTGCTGTTCGTGCAAGAATGACTCTAGTCCAATAGTTGCGCCTCCTCCATCAAGATGGAACTGGTTAAGTCATAAAATAAAGAACAGTCAAAGCCAGACAAATCACCAGAATGAATCATTGGGCGAAATCCATAGTTGCTCCTTGATATCATGGAACACTAAAGTTTTAGCCATCTTTTATTCAATAACTCGTCAAACTTAAATAAATATGATATAGTGATCTTACAAGAAACGTGTCTCCGCTCTACTCCAGTTTGGGAAGACCACCAAATTAATACTGTTCCGGCGTCTAATCCCACAAGAGGCCGCCCTGCTGCTGGTCTATTGATAGCCGTTCGTAATGACTCCCAGTTATCACTTAGCTACTGGCCATCACCTGACGCTGGAATTCAAGTTACTGAACTGTCTACCTCGAATAATGGTCATCCTTTATTCCCAAGTTGTCTAATAATAAACATCTATTGGAACCCAGTTTCTCCAACAGAATCACAGTTCATTGATAAAATTGACAATCTTTTAAATCTGGCCTTATCGAAACCCAACATCAGGACGATAATAATAGCTGGTGATTTCAACCTTAATTGTTTGTGTCTGAATATTAAATATTATTAATAATAATATTAATTATTATGACTCCAGAGCATTAGATGGTTAAGATTAGTCTCACTGAGAAATCTCACAATGTTGAACGGCTCAACGCCAGACGACTTTCCAGCAAAACCGACTTGGAGTCGGAATGAGAGCAAATCCATTTTAGACTGTCTTTATCACTCCTGATGCTAACAAGCTGATAGCAACCTTTCGGGTAGTAACAACAAAACTTAGTGATCACAACATGCTCGAGGTGTCTTGGTCCCCCCATTGTGTTGGTAACAAAGATGACTACACGCCACCTCTTGATATTAACAATTCAGGCAACCGTTTGAAATGGTATCCTTCCATGATAACTAAATTACAAACCGAGATATCTGAATTACGGCACCCGACTTCTAATCCAACTAATGTATTCTACAATGATTGTATTCAGATATTGAAACAAGAAAACCGTAAAACATCCTGTCCGTCCTATACACATAAATATCCACGACTAATTTTGATCTCTAATCTCAAAAAAGAATTGAGACATATGCTACGGAACCCTTTAAATAGAGGGTGCAAGGTATTAAAAAATCAATTAAAAAGACAATATAAGAGACAAATTACACAAATTATACAAAATTACAAACAAGAGCAAGCAGAAAATATGTTAAAAGCATTAATGACTAAATCATCAGGAGAAATATGGAAAGTTCTTAATTCCTCACCGTATGATGCTCATAGATCGCTATTACTGAACCCCATCTCGGAAATTGTATGGATGACTCACTATGAAGCACTCCGCCAGAAGCCTATAGAACAAGACCATGAAATAATTTCTGTGCCCATTCTAACTGATTACAAATTTGATGAATTAGACATTTTAATTTTAATTAAGAAATTGAGCTCATCGAGAGCTCCCGGCCCTGACCAGTTTACAATACTATTCTTAAAGCAAATCCAGAGATGTGGCTTCTGTGCTAACAAGATATTTATCAGAGTTATTAAGACAGGACAAGATCTCCCTCGTGGCAACAGGCCATAATAATTCCTATATATAAAAAGACGATCGGTCGGATCCGAATATACAGACCGATAGCCTTACTTGATGCCCCGGGCAAGATATTTGCTAAATTAATTCTGAAAGAGTTCTCAAAATGGCTCTGTGATAACCTCTTGGATGTCAACCAGTCGGGATTTGTACCGGGAATTGGAACAATGCAAATATCTATTCATTTTATCTATTTTAAAGGAACAAACAATTTTATCAAATCATCCAATTTTTATTGCTTTTATAGATTTTAAACAAGCATTTGACTCAGTGTCAAGACAAGTTTTATGGAAAAAACTGCTCGCAGTCGAGTGTCCGTCGTATATCAGATTTTAATATACAAATTTTATTGGAACACAACTATAAGAGTGAAATTGACATCCAACGGCCTGCTATCCCAACCAATACCAACTAATTCAGGATTAAAACAAGGATGTCCGTTTGCCTCAATTATGTTTAATTTATATATTAATAATCTTCACTTTGCCTTTAATTCAGTTTGTTCATTTCCACCAAAACTAGACGATCAAGAAGTTTCATATCTGTTGTATGCTGATGATTTGATGATATTAGACCAAACCCCTATTGGTCTCCAAAGGAAATTAACTGCTCTTCAAGAATATGCCCAGTCGAACAAATTGATAATTAACTCCTCCAAATCGAATATATTAGTATTTCAACACAAACGACCTATAGGTGATTTTAAATTCAAGTGGCATTTGGGAACTAGCCGTCTAAAACAAGTGCATGAGTACAAATATCTAGGTGTGAACATAAATGCTCATCCGTTAGATCTACCATACATAAGTGAACTCACTGCGTGAATGAGACTACTTGCTATCCAGGGTAAAGCACTACAAAGAAAATACGGGAACTTTTCTATTATTCCTGCAAGAACCTTTTATCTACAGAAAGTGTTACCAATAATAGCTTATGGTAGCCAAAATAAATCATATGGCAGTGAAATGGGATGTGCTTGAAGGTATATTTTGGAAACATATTCTCCCGGTACCCCGCTGCACTCCCATCTCCTTAATAAGACATTAATTGGGTCTTATTTCCTTGAATGCTTCAGTGTCTTGGCTGATAGCACTTTACAGAAAGTCCATAGTCTCGACTGATGCAAGTAAAAACTTGTTTCCTTTAATTAAAAAAGTGTTAAACCATTGTTTACACCACTGCGAGAATGGAATGAAATCTGTAACCTAATTTTACATCAAGCTGACATTTCTTTAGATCAGCTAATTGAATTCCCGGATAAAGCCAAACTGAAGTTATGGAGAAGTGACTGGATAAACACCATCGATCAAATCAAAGTATACCAAGTGGTTAAGTTAGGTGCCTTTGAATTGCGTGCTATGAATGTGTTACCGCAATACTTGATCAAATTTCCAGACAGAAGATACGCAGATGCTTTTCGACGTTTCAGGTTCAAACTACTTCCTATGAAAGCTAAACTTGCCTCACTGAACAAGTCTCTTAAACTATCTAAAGTATGTACTTACTGTGAAATGCCTGATTCCATTGAGACAACGAGACCTCTTTTGATAGATTGTACAAGGCTATTAGATATGAGAAAGCGGTACCTCCATAGACATTTTAAACACTGTCACTTGCTAACTCACGATGAATTATGGGAAGCAATATTCAACACTTCGAATACTTCCTTAATCATAGACATCATACAGTTTTTGAACGAACTGAAATTAATACAACTTGTCTACACTCCAAAATGTTCTAAAGTCGATGAGAATGGTTCCTTTCGAAGATGAATCTGACAAATTGTACTTTATTGATGAGAATAAGTTTTGTTGACATACCAAATTGGTTGTATAAGATTATCTTTATTGCTACTCTATATCCATTAATATGTATTGCACCACATGTGATGTCATATGGTTGTTTAATTGTTGCCCTAATCGCTTACTTATTAGTTCATCGTGATATTGTGAGGAAAAGAATAATGTATAATTGAAAAAGTTGTTTATTCAACTGAAACAATTTGCTGAATAAAAAAAAAAATTATAATTTTAAAAAAGCTGTACAAATTCAGCTGAAGCCTGTCAAGTCACATATTTGACAACCCAAACATGAATACATCAAAAAATAACAAATGAAACGATGCGCTCAATGCATTTTAAAAACATATGCAAAGTGCATATACCTAAGAGCGGGAGTCACAAAGTGCTATGTGCTTCCACACTTCACTCCTTTACAAATACAGAGTTGGAAAGATTTGGGAGTCTTCTTCCAGAAATTCGAAACGATTGTGACTGCTGCAAGGTGGAATGTAACCTGGCAGGCCCCATTACATACATTGTGCACTAGAGAGATTTGAAGCGCATATCAGGCGCTGAACTGTGCTGGGAGAACCAACTGTTACCCAGAGGGAATGCCTCTGGGAAATCCCTCCTGAAATTCAAGGCAAATGACTGATTGGATTCCATTCCTGGTGAAGAAGTGGTTGGCCAGAAAGTCTACAAGGTCAAGGAATCACATGTGTTGCACCAATGCATTACGTCCTTACCAGCCCATGTACAGCAGCTCATTGGGCAGCTCCACCAACCCAGTCTGTAGGTTAGCCATTCAAATGACCACTGGAATACAATGAGGGCAGAAGTGGAGGCTGACTGGACCAGAACCAGCCATGTGGAGATGAGTTAAAAATCAACTCAAGAGTCCCGATTCTGCCCGTTCCCATAAGAGGCTTATTAACTGATTCCTAAGCGAACCTTTATGGATTAACTCTATAATAAAATGCTCAAAAGGGCAAAACGTGATATTAAACTGATCACATTTCTTTTCCAGCACTGTTCAGCCAAAGCGCTTTTTTCTGTTCCGGCTCAATTGTCTTCGACCAAACTGCTCAGGAAGCACACCCCTCCATCTCAAGATGCAAAGAGTTGGCACAGTTTTTTAAGGCAAAAATAAGAAGGATTAGGGATCAATTTATCTCTTCAGGTATTGAGGACAGTGTTGACATTGGAATATTGGATACACCCCTCCCTATATGACCTTCACCTCTTTCCAACTATTAACAAAGGAGTCTTTGTTAAAAATTGTGTAAGAAACGTGCTATGGGGTCTCCTCTTGTCCCATGCACTGCATGGCTTATGAAATATTTTTGTGCCAACACTCTGACTTTCCTCTGCCATATTCTAAATCGTTCACTTTCATCTGGGAAAGTTCCAGACTATTTTAAGCTCACAGTGGTGACCCGTCTTTTGAAGAAAGCCATGTTAGATCCTAGTGATCTTGTTAATTATCAGCCAATTGCACAGCTTCCATATATTAGTAAGTTGATGGAAGCTGAGGTAACTTCTCAGTTTCAACGCTTCATTGATACATCTGGTTGGCTGGATGAAATACAGGTAGTTTTCAGACTGGGTCATAATACGAAATCTGTGCTGGTAGCAGCACCGGCTGATCTTAGATGTTGGGCAGATACCAGGAAACCGGGAGCCTTCGTATTGCTGGATTTGTCTGCAGCTGTTGATACCATGGACCATAAAATCTTGTTGGAGAGGCTGTATAAGATGAGTATTAAAGGCAGTGCCTGGATATAGCTCCAATCTTTACTTACAAACTGAGCACAATTATGGTCTTTGCCACCTTTTTTCTCTTCTCAGAAACCTGTCATGGGGAGTTCCTCAGGGCTCTTCACTCTGGCCACTGTTATTCGATTAATACGAGACCTCTGGCTGAGTTAATTCATAGGGCAGGGATACAGGTTTCTTTGTATGCTGATGACACCCAACTGATTCTTCCTCTAGGTAATCCTCCCTGGAAGGTCTTTAAGGCTGGCAACCTTCTCCATATTGCCACTCTCAACTCTCGCTCTGCTGTCAAACACTCCTTTGACATCTGCCACCTCCTTGAAGAACTAGACCTTGATGTCCTTGGTCTTACTGAGACATGGTTCACTGCCAGCTCTGTCACAAGCTTTGACACTCTCCTCCCTGATGGCTACAAGATCGTCTCAGCACCCAGAACCTCCCGGTCCGGTGGGGGGGGGGTAGCCCTGACCTTTCCTGAGTGGATTCCTGCCTCTATCATTCCCACTCAGACCTACTCCTCTTTTGAATGCCTTGTCTGCAGGCTTTCTCTCTCGCCTACCCATTCTCTTACTGTGGTTACCATCTACCGGCCTCCTGGTCAAATCACCTCATTTTTCTCTGAGTGGGCAGACCTCTCCTCCTCCCTCCTGGCCTCTACCACTCAACTCCTCCTTAGTGAACTAAATATACATTTAGGCTCTCCTTGCTCCTCCTCTGCATTCTTCCGTGACCTCTGCGACTCCCTCTCCCTGTCCATCGTCCCCTCTGGCCCGACTCACTCTGCAGGGCACACACTCGATGTCTTGATCTCCTCTGACTCCCCCTCTCCATCCCTCTGACCACTCTTCTCTCCTGGAGCGATCACTCCCTCCTCTCATCTCATCTCTCCCTCTCTCCCCCCAAGCCAAGCCTACCCCAACACTGCCACCTACCTTCTGGGACATCCAGCCGATGAAGCGTGTGTCAGTTGAGGCTTTTGCCGCCACTTTCTCTTCCCCCACCCCCTCCACCTCTGGCTGTCTCACATCCTGACACAGCCCTGTCTCTGCTCTACTCTTCAATTTCTGATATGCTTGATGCTCTTGCCCCTGTTATGAGGATCCGTTTGAAGTCCAAAGCCACGTGCAATTTCTGGTATGACTCTGACCTAGCTACACCTAAACGTAAGTGTAGGGCAGCTGAGATGAAATGGAGGGCTTCCTGTTCATCCTCTGATAAACTGGCCTGTCGCCTGCTAAAAAGGCAATACCGACTCTGTCCTCATCAAGAAGAGAGTCCACACTCAAGCTTGTGTCTCTGCGGCATCTAACAACTCGGCCGAACTCTTTAAAATCTGCAAGAAGCTGGCCAACCCTGCTGCAGTCTCTACCCCTCCTGTTACCTCCCAGGCTCTTTGCAATGCCCTTGCGTCTCACTTCAATCAAAAACCCAGGACATCCTGTCCACCCTCTCCACCCACACCCCTCCTGTTCCCTCTCCATCTGTGCCTGCTGACCCTCCTTTAGCCACCCTCCCACCATCCTTCTCGTCCTTTCCTCTTTTCACCCCTGACAAGGTCGCTAGACAAGTCCGATCTATGAAAGCCTCTTCAAAACAGGTTCATCCCTGTTCCTCTAAAACCATCAAGGACCACATTGATACCCTCGCTCCGGCCCTTGCTGACTTTTGCAACCACTCCTTTGCTTCTGGATCCTTCCCCTCCCCTCTGAAGCACTCCTGTGTGCATCCTCTTCTCAAGAAACCCACAGCTGATCCTTCTTGTCCAGCTAACTATTGCCCAATTTCCATTACTCCCTTTCTTGGCAAACTCCTGGAAAAGTTGGCCATCTCTCAGCTTAACCTTCATTCCAATTCTGTTGGCTGTCTCCATGACCACCAGTCTGACTTCAGAGCTGCCAGAAGCACGGAAACTGCTCTTCTGAACATCCGTGAAGATCTGCTCTCCAACCTTGACTGTAACATTCCCTCTGTTCTCATCCTCCTCGATCTCTCTTCTGCCTTCGACATGGTCAACCATACTATCCTGCTCAACCGTCTCTGTGAAAACCTGGGTATCACTGATCAGGCTCTGGCCTGGCTGACCTCTTTCCTCTCAGATCGACCCTCCCAGGTCCAACTTGGGTCCTTCCTTTCATCTATCTTCCTCTCTACCTGTGGTGTTCCCCAGGGGGTCTAACCTCTCGCCCTGGCTTTTCAACCAATACCTGGCAACTCTCGCCCACTGCACTGCCACTTTCTGCTCAAATTTCCAGTGTTACGCTGACGACACCCAACTCATTTTCAGGCTGCCCTCTGCCACCTCCTCTCCCTCTCTCATCTCTGATTGCCTAACTGCCATTCAAGATTGGTGTGCCGCCAATGATCTTTGTCTGAATGCCAGCAAGACGGAGATCCTCCTCATCGGCACACCTTCACCATCCTTTCCCCTCACTCTCTGGCCGGCCTCCCTTGGCCCTCCTCCTACCCCCACCTGCGAGGCTAAGAATCTCAGGGTCATCTTTGACTCCACCCTTTCCTTCTCCGCCCACATCTCTGAGGTCTCTAAAAAGTCACATTTCAGACTGCACCTCCTCAGAGGTACTCTGCCTTTCCTCTCCTTCCCCCAGAAGCTCATGGTATCCCAAGCTCTGGTTCTCTCTAGCTTGGACTATTGTAACAGCCTCTTTCTAAATCTACCTGCCTCTACTCTCTGCCCTCTGCAGCTAATCCAGAACAGGTCTGCGAGACTTGTTCTTGGCCTCAAGCCCTGGGATCGTATCTCTCCAGCTTTGAAATCTCTCCACTGGCTCCCAGTGGATGCAAGGATTAAATTCAAAACCCCCTGCATTGTCCACAAGGCTTTCTGGGGCCTGGGTCCAAAATACCTTCAGCTATACCTCCGCAAATACCTCCCCTCTCGAGCTCTTCGCTCCTCTACCTCCAACTCCCTCAGGGTCAGTCGTTTTTCAAAGAAACAAGCTGGGGGTAGATCTGTCTTCGGCTGGGGCCTCCCTCTGGAACAGCCTCCCTGCCACTCTAAAACTTGAGGAGAACCATCTCCGGTTCCGGAAGCACCTCAAGACCTTCCTCTTTTCTTCTGCCTTTGCTCCCCCTCTCCCCTGCTGATATGTTCTCTCTTGGCACCGTGCACCTGGCCACCCTCTGTCTTTCGGGCCCAGGTACCTGCTCACCCTGCCACCCTCCCGCACTGCCTCCGGGCCACCCCTTGCACTGGGCTCTGTATCTGTACCCATACAGCCCCCCCTTTTTCTTCCTGCACTTATCAGACCTACCCTGTCTGCTGCCTTAAACCTAGCACTTGCAAATTGCTGGCTGCATTACCACTGTTTGTTGCCTTTATTATTTATTTATTGTTATTTATCTGTTTCTCCTCTGCTTCACACTTTCCACTTCTCCCCCTTCCATGCACTTTTCCCCTCTCCCATGCACTTGCACGTCCTCAATGTCACTGGGCCTAGTAAGATCGCTGTTCTGTTCTCCCCTGTTCCCCTCCCTTGCCTTGTCGCGCTCTGAAACACTTGTGTACGAGCGCCATAGAAATAAAATATCAATCAATCAATCAATCCAGAGGAATCTGATCATGGAAAATGTACAAACTGCATGGAACAAGTTAAAATCTCAATGGGCTCCGATTGTTTGCAATTAAATGTTCCGAAAAGAGATTTATTAATCTGTTGCCGTTAAACTGGTCACATATTAACTGCTGAACAATTGCCACCAGATGTCATTATTATAAGAGAGCAGGTATGGCAAGATTGCTATTTGCCTGCCTCATTTGGCTCTTGTCCACAACAATCTAAATCGGTGTGCAACCTAGGTATTTGGCTGGAGTCTGATCCCTCTATACTCAGATTAACAAGCTCATCAGCAGCTGTTTTCCCCAGCTGAAGAGATGTTAAAACTACTTTGGCTTTACCCGCAAAAGACTACTTGATTAATGCATTCTTGACTATTTATTTGGACTATTGTAATTCCATTTACCTGGGCCTTCCTAAACAATCTTTAATAAAACTTCAGTATATCCAGAATGTGGCGGCCAGAATTAACGTTTGTCTAAATTGGCACAACCATATTTCGAGGGGATTGGGTTCTCCGACGTATTCCATATCTTTGACAGTAATCACCACAGCTGTGCTGCTTCAGAAAATGTTCTGCGTCCTATGTCGATGACGTCGATGCGCCGTCCCCGAGGACCTCCTCCGACGGCCGACATCACCCGATGTGATAAGTAGGACGCACGATGCCCGTAGCCTCAGTTCCGTTTTTTCCGCGAACTTGTTTGCTTCGTGATTCTCGGTACGCCTCGTCTCTTTGGAGTTTCTGTTGTAATAATTCTCGGTTCTTTGAACCTGTTAGGTTTTGTGAAAACCTGTTCGTGACGATGTCTACCTCGTCTTCAACCCCGCGTCCGGGCTTCAAAAAATGCGGGGACTGTGGGTCCAAGATGTCGGTGATGGACTCGCACGACGCCTGCCTCTGGTGCCTCGGGGAGGCCCACGACACAGACGACTGTGTCGACTGCCAGTCGCTCACGGCCAAGGCCTTGAAGGAGCGCAAGAAGTTGTCGGTAGGTAGGGTGTCTAAGCCCTGGAAGTCGAGGTCTGCGGGGCTTTCGACGGATGAATCGAGAGGCGACTCTCCGCGTCATCGTTGGAGATCCGGTGGGTCTCCTTCCAGGAGTCGGTCTCGCCACTCCTCTGCCTCTTCGAGGCATTCCCGGGAAGCGCCGGCATCGGTTGCCTTCCCTGTCCTCTTCCGAGGACTCCGCCCATCGGCGGGTCGCTTATCCCACCATGCAAGTGACACTGGAGGAATGGGATTCCTTCGGGAAGAAGATGTTAGCGATTCTCGAATCGCAGGGCACCGGTCCGTCCGCACCTCCGAGTGGGGTCGGTCGTGATTGGTTGAGAGACACCGCTCGCACGCCTTCGGGCTCAGGTGGTCGGCACGGTTTGCGGGAGAGGTCCCGCTCGAACAAGGGTACCTGTTCTCGCCATGACCGTTCCAGGTCCCAGTCCTCGACACGCTCGAGACCACATGATCCTGTGCAGTCTTCGAGGAAGACGTCGATGCCTGTGGCGCCGAGGTCGTCGACGATCTCTCTCGAGGCTCTGCCTCCGAGGGGGTCGTCGACGCTGTCAGCGTCTAGGTCGTCGAGGGACATGCTCGGAGCTCTGGCTTCGAGGCCTGTGTCGACGCCGTCGATGCTGGCGGCGTTGCGGCTGACTTCACTCGACGTCGACGCTGATTCTCTCTGCCAGCGCCGATTTGTTCGCCGCCCTCGACGCCTTTCGAGGCGGTGGTGTTGGAGGGGCCCCGTGGCACGGGGGAAGCCCCCTAGAAAGGCTCTGGGTAAGGTCAGGCATAGCTTTTGTCCCCAGATGCCTTCCTCTCACCGCCTGGAGTACATTTCAGAGGTTGATGAGGGCTTGGTTCCGGTTACGGTGCCAGATGAGCTTATCTCGGGCCATAGCCAATTTGAAGACCTGAGGCAGTCACTGCATGATGCCAGTGGACTGGACACCTCTCCGGAGGTGGAGTTTTGTAGGCCTCAGCCTGGCATTCATGCCGATTCTTCGTACCGGCGCCTTATGTCTCGGGTCACCGAGTACTTGGGATGGTCGGCTCCCCCAGGGGAGTTTGTTCAGGATGATCTTACGGACATCCTCGATCTTGGTCCCCCCACTGACCCGGTACTGCCGTTTCATATGGCTCTGCAGAGAAGGGTGGCGGCGGCTTGGACTGCTCCGGAGAGTCTCCCGGCAGTGGGCAAGTCTTTGTCACGAAAATACCGTCCAGCCAGTAGCGACCCCTGCTACTTGTCCAGGCACCCAACTCCGGAGAGTTTGGTGGTGCAGGCGGCTACGGCCCCGGCAAAGCAGGCGTCGTATCCTACCATCCCTCCGGATAGGGACGACAAACGTTTTGATGGCTGGGCGAAGAAAGTGTTTTCTTCAGGGGGTATGGCGCTTCAGGCGGCCAACTCCGTATGTGCCTTGTCTCGTTTCACACACACTCTGTGGAACTGTGTTGCATTAGTGGCTGAACATATTCCCGAAGGGGACGAACTGGATGGTTTCCTTGCTATGGTCCAGGATGGCAAGGATGGCAAGGATGCCATGTGTGAGGCCGTTCAGTCGGGTTTGGACATGGCAGATTGTGTCAGCCGGTCCATGGGCGGCGAGCACCGTAACACGCAGGTTTGCGTGGTTGCGGAAGTCGGGGTTCGCTCCTGACGTACAGTCCCGGCTCCTCAACATGCCCTTGGACGGTGAACATCTTTTTGGCAGCAAGGCTGACTAGAGCCTTGAGAGGTTGCAGACCTCCAAAGCTGCAGCGAAGTCGTTGGGCGCTGCAGTTCGACAACCTCCGCCTTTTTTCATCCTAGGGGACAACAATGGAGAGGAGGTTCCTTTCGTTATTACTCATCTTTCAGTAAAGCGAGAGGAGCTGTCAGTCAAAGAGGCCACCGTAGGAGTACCAGAGGTGGAAAACAGGGTACTCGAGGTGCCAAAGCCGCTCGGGCAGTTGCCTCTTTGCCCTCAGGCAACGCAGCAGCCGCTACAACTCAGTCATGAGGCCATGTCCCGTGGTTTTGCCGTTTGGGGAAGGCTGGCGCAGCATCTTGTTGAGTGGCGTACCATTACTTCACAAGTGTGGGTTCTGGAGATCATAACCCGCGGCTACTGTCTTCCTTTTTGGCAGAGGCCTCACGACAATCCACCTGGGAACCTCTTTGAAGACTCCGGATCCGCTCCTTGCATAGGAAATTCAAGCCCTGCTGGAGAAAGGCGCCATAGAACTGGTGCCTGTAGCGGAGAGGAACAAGGGATGGTATTCCCCTTATTTTTTGATTTCGAAGAAAGACGGGGGATTGAGACCCATCATGGACTTGCGCGGTTTGAACAAACTCCTCAGGAAGGACAAGTTCAAGATGGTGACTCTTTCTCAAGTCCTCCAGGCCCTTCAACTTCAGGACTGGTTGGTGTCTCTCGACCTCAAGGACGCTAACTTCCATGTGCCTATCCATCCCATGCACAAGAAGTACCTGAGGTTCGCGGTTGGCGACTCGCACTTTTTCGGGTCCTGCCGTTGGGATTGACCTCCGCCCGAGGGTTTTCACCAAGCTCGTGGTGGTGGCAGCACATCTCAGGAAAGGGGGGATTCACGTCTACCCCTACCTGGACGATTGGTTGATCAGGGGGAGCTCCCCCGAGCAAGTCCTGGATCATCTGTCCGTCACCTGCCACTCCCTCAATTTAAAGAAGTCCCATTTGACGCCAACACGGCGACTCCAGTACATCGGAGCAGTGCTCGACACATCCCTGGGGCTGTTTTTTCCTCCCCAGGTGAGGGCTCTTCACATTCAGCAGATGGTGCACAAGTTTCAACTTGCCCAGACGCTCCCGGCGTTCGAGTTCTTGAGGTTGCTCGGCCTCATGGCATCCTGCATTCTTCTGGTGCCAGAGGCTCGTCTGCGGATGAGATCTTTGCAGTGGGCACTCAAGATGCAGTGGTCGCAATCTTCCGGCAGGATGTCGGACCCTGTTCAGGTGCTGCCCTCGGTCGCCCAGGACCTTCTGTGGTGGGCCGTCGAAGGCAATCTGATGAAGGGGGCTCCATTTTGGCTTCCCTGGCCGGAGGTGACTATCGTGACAGATGCATCCCTCACGGGGTGGGGAGCTCATGCCAACGAGCTGACTGTCAGCAGTCGTTGGTCTCCGTCGGAGTCCAGACTCCATATCAATCTGTTGGAGCTGAGGGCTGCCAGGCTAGCCCTGAAGGCTTTTCTGCCGACTGTGCGAGGAAAGTGTCCTGATCCTGACGGACAACACAGTGGCCATGCACTACCTCAACAAAAAGGGGGGTATGGTCACTTCCTCTGTGCAGGGAGGCGATGCACCTCGAGTTCTGTGCCATCCAGCAGGAAGTTTCGATCTCGGCTGCGCATCTGGATGGAGACGACAACGAGATAGCGGACGCTCTGAGCAGATAGAGCACGATCTCTCATGAGTGGGAGCTGGCTCAGGAGATTCTCCTGGAGATCTTCACCTTTTGGGGGACCCCTCAAGTGGATCTCTTCGCCTCCAATGTCAACCGGAAATACGAAAGGTTCTGCTCGCGGGAATTTCCTCCAAAAGGAGCCTTAGGAGACGCGTTCGTGGTGGAGTGGTCATTCCCACTGCTGTACGCGGTTCCTCCAGTTCCCATCATCCCGCAAGTACTGCGGAGGGTACGGCGGTTCTGTTCCCGGATGATCCTCATTGCTTCGGCGTGGGCCCGGAGGACGTGGTACCCGGACCTTCTCGACTTGTCCATCTGCCCTCCACGTCGTCTTCCCTACCGAGACAATCTGCTCTCACGGGAGGGGGGTCAGGTTCTCCATCCAGAGGTCCGATCCCTCAACCTTCACGCTTGGCTTCTGAAAGGTTGAGGTATAAGGATTGGGACCTCCCTGAAGACGTGTTGGAGGTGTTGCTCTCGGCCAGACGGTCGGCAGCAAAGTCTCTGTACCGTTGGCGTAAACTCTGCGACTGGTGCAGAGTTAAGAATGTGGATCCTTTCGAATGTGACATTCCCATGGTTCTGTCTTTTTTGCTTTCTTTGGCCCACAGGGGCTTTCAAGTGGGTACCATTAACGGTTACCTGGCGACGCTGTCCATATTTAAGCACTCGTCTGAAGAATGTTCCTATTTTAAGATTCCTTTAATTTCTCAGTTTTTGAAAGGGCTCACTAATGTGTTCCCTCCGTCACCTTTTCTGGTGCCTGGTTGGGATTTGAACCTGGTTAAGTTTCTTATGGGTGCTCCGTTTGAGCCTTTGCATTCTTGACCTTTGAGACTGTTAACTCTTAAAACTGTGTTTTTGGTTGCGGTTACTTCCGCTCGCAGAGTGAGTGAGTGAGTTACAGGCACTTTCAGTTAAGCCACCCTTCACTGTGTTTCATAAGGACAGGGTTGTCCTTTGAGTTTGTCCTTCCTTTCTTCCGAAGGTGGTTTCGAAATTTCATTTGGGCCAGAAGGTTGTTCTTCCGGCATTCTATCCTCCTCTGCATCCTGGTAAGGAAGAGGAGAGGCTCCATAGGCTTGATCCTAGGAGAGCGTTGAGCTTTTATATTTCACGCATGTCCCGGGTCAGAGTGGACGATCAACTCTTCATTGGTTACGCTGGAAAGCGTTTGGGACAAGCTGTGACGAAACAGACTGTCTCATTGGATTATGTTGGCTATCTCCGAGTGTTACCGCTTGGCGGTTAAGGACCCGCTGGCTTGCGGGCCCATTCTACCAGGGGTATGGCTGCATCTACTGCCCTACAGAGGGGGTGTTCCTATTAGTAACATCTGTGATGCAGCCACCTGGGCTTCTGTACATACTTTTGTACGTTACTACTCCCTCGATTCCATCCGAGGACAGAATATGGCCTTTGGCAAGACAGTCCTTTATTCCGCAATTTGATTGGGCATGCTAAATTTGTGTTCTAAATTCTTTTCCCACTTCCTTGCTTTGGTACTGATTTGGGAGTCTGTCAAAGATATGGAATACGTCGGAGGACCCAATCCCCTTGAAGAAAAAGTTACTTTCTTACCTGGTAACGTTCTTTCGATGGGATGGTCCGACAACGTATTCCATATCGCTCCATAGCTACCTTCCCTGCTGCAGAATTTCTTATGTGATTGCATCTTACGTTTCCCGCAAGGCCTTGTGTGTCTGACTGGCAGAAGACTGGTGGCACACGTTCTGGGGGAAAAAACTACAACTGAGGCTACGGGCGTCGTGCGTCCTACTTATCACATCGGGTGACGTTGGCCGTCGGAGGAGGTCCTCGGGGACGGCGCATCGACGTAGGACGCAGACGCCGAAAATGTTCCGAAGCAGCACAGCTGTGGTGATTACTGTCAAAGATATGGAATACGTCATTGGACCATCCCATCGAAAGAACGTTACCAGGTAAGAGAGTAACTTGTTCTTCTCAGGCGTTGGGTGACTTGCATTGGCTTTCGGTGGCAAAGTGCATTGAATTCAAAGACCTTGGTTTTGTTCATAAGGCCTACCATCGTAAAGGACCATTCTGTTGGCTGAGAAGCTTAAGACATTATGTACCCATTTGTCAGCTCACATCACCTTGTGCCAGTCTACTGATGGTTCCTAAATTTAGAAATCAAAAGCAACGTGAACCATCTTTTTCTGTGCAGGCGGAAAAATGATGGAATGCATTGCCTCCACCTTTCTGCTTGCTGGAAGATCACTTGGCCTTCAGGAAAACTCTGAAAACATGTATGTTTCCTAAGACAAAAACTGTGCTTGTCAGTACTTATGCTGTAGTTGTATGTCATGTAATATCCTAAGCCTTGATGTCCCTTTGGTGGCGAGATGGTAAGTGTTATAAATCTAGTACATACAGCAGTGTGAGGAATCTGGACAATTTGTCCCTTCTCCCCAGAGGGGAGCCACTCCCTTTAAGGCTAGGTAGGTGAGGCTACTAAGCAAGACCCTCCATAGGGGACTGGGCAATTGTGACCTCACTGCGAGTGACTCCCCTCTTTGGGCCAAGGACTCGCATTCCAATAAGGAATCTCAGTCGAAAACGCAGTTTATGCCTATATGGGAGTTAGAAAGACTGGCATCTCCTGGGATGACTATAATAAACCAAGACCCTTCCTTTACTCTTTTGGCTTCAGGTTTGTTTTTGTTTATTTATTTCTATAGCGCTCCGGACCCGGGAGTATAAGGGCGCTTAGTACAAGTTACAGGCACAGTACATAGAATAACAATAATAGTAAGGCAGCAAGTATATACATAATATACAGACAATGGAAGTAATAGCAACCAAAAATGACAAAATGAGATGTGCAATATGTACAGTGTTAATATGTATATATTAGTTCCAGGGAAATTGTATTTTTAGGAGTGGTGTGAATTATAACGGATAGGTGTTCACAGGAGTTTAGAGGAAGGGAAGTTGCGGATCTAATGTCAAGCGAGGATTTGAGTATAAGTGCTACACCTCCTCCACAAGCATTCGGTCTGTCGGCCCTGAGGATGGAGTAGTTGTCTGGAACCGCAAGGGTTAGAGAGGGACCTGCTGCGGCATGAAGCCAGGTTTCAGTAGTGGCGAGGAAATCCAAGTTTGCTGAACGGATAATGTGGGCAATTTCTGTAGGGTGGGCCACAAGGGATCTAACATTGAGTAGGGCTCCTTTGAGAGGCATAGTATTTGCAAAGATATTTTTGTTAGTGACTTTAGTTGTAGGGTTGTTGGTCACTTTGTTAAGTTGAGTGGGGAGTCTATAGCCTAGTCTGTCGTTACGGGTCATGAGGTTAGGGTGGGCTGTAGGGCGCTCATCTAGCATATTTGGTGGGTTCTGGATATTGTCTGAATGGTCATCTGTGATGAGGTTAGGTGGAGGGTTACCTGGAGTAATGCTGATTTTAGTGCTGTGGACTGTAGGTGCCCTATAGGGGAAAGGAGGCTGGAAGAGCAGGAAGGGTGTAGGGCAGGGAACGGGGTAGTGTCTGGGACAGCCAAGCTTGGTGGGTCCATTGCTAAAAGAGATATAGCTATTTCTGCTACAAGGCGTGCAATCGGGCATATTGCTGAACTTCACCTGAATGCCCTAATCAAAGAAGACTGACACATTTCTGTTCTTTCATAAGATCAGAGCGCACTGTGAGTCGAGGAGAAACTCTTACGGAGGGAGGAGAGTAATCCCTACACAGTGGAGAGCCTCTGAAGATGCAATGTCCTGGCAGTGCTGAGCCACGCAGGGTTGCGGAAAGCAGGGGCATGGGGGACGAGAAATCCCTGCTAGCTGGAGGCCGAACAGCCGGTGTTCTCCAGCATTGGATCTTTCATGGATTCACATGCTTAGAATATTCCCCGTCGTCAGGCTGGGAATCCCCGGTACATTATATAGACCCTTTCCCGTAGGAAAACTTTTTCGACGCGTATGCGTCCTATCCACCTCGTTTTGTATCATGCGTGCCCGCACCGTCAGGACGTCATGATATAAATACAGGCCCCGCCCCCGCGCTCCCTCAGATTTCAACCGTCTTTCAAAGTAGTGGGATCCTCGTGTCTACTACTAGTGAAAACTAGGTTGTTGTTTCTGTTTCGCTTCGGCGAAGTTCAAATTCTGGAGAAATTATGTCTGGTAAAGCGTTATTTCGCCCGTGTGCAACATGTGGCCTCAAAAAAGTTTATGAAGAAGACGGCCACATGGACTGTATCTACTGTCTCCACCCGCACCACACGGCGGATACATGTGAGATATGCCAGGGTTTCTCTCAAAAAAACCCTTAAGGACCGTAAAAGAAGGCTGGTCGACTGGCTTAATGACGGAGCGGGTGCCTACCGGCTTCGGAAGTTGGCTCCATGGCCTCCAGGAGCAAGTCGGAGCCTCCATCGAAAAAGGTACGGCCAGCGGAAATTCGCACTGAGGACAAGCATAAGGGGAAACATGCTGGATCTTCCTCATCACATAAAAAGCCCTCCTCCTCCTCATCATCTAAGACGGAGAGGCTAGCGCTGTCAAAATCCTCCTCAGGGGACCGTCCCAGGTCTTCCATGAGTCGAGATGCTTCAGCCGGGAAGTCGGCATCGAAATCGACGACGAAGTCTAAGGGCTCGTCGACGACGACGTGCTCGTCGACCTCGGTGTCATTGACGATGCCTATTACCGTTCAGGCAGCAGCGGTTGGGATTCCTTCGTCGATGGAGACTCAGTCTATGGCTTGGCTTCCAGAAGTCTATGACCCGATCCCCCCGGAGGACTTACTGCAGCCAGACACGGCATGCTCGGCGGAAGGAGAAGGCGACACGGTTCTGCAGCCATCGGATTTAGGCTTACGGCCTTCCACGTCGGCGACGATGAGTGCGAGCGGGGGTACGGTACCTATATCATCCACGCTACTGACTCCCCAGACGGTTTTGTCTCTGGATGTGCTTAATACTCTTCAGAAGCTCCTGCAACGGCTGGATACGCAGTTCCCTCAACCTGGGACGTCATCGTCACTTTTTTCTGTACCTTCCGTCGACGAGCAAACTTGTACGGCTCGCTCGACGACTAAACACCCATCGGCTCCCCAGGTGGTAAAAGATCGTCCTCGAGCTCAGGAGGAGGGTGAATTGTCGGAGTCCGACTCTCTACCGGGTGACTCGGGGTCAGACATCTCCCTGTCACCGTCGAGGGACCCAACATGGAATTCGGATGTAGAGTTAGAGTCTACGAGGAGCCAGACACCATCTCCCCCGGATGATGTGGGAGCCTTCCATGCAATGATGGGAAAAGCTTGTTCCGAGTTCGGCTTGATTCCTGAGGAGCAGAAGAAAGACTGTTTCCTTTTTGACCACATGGGTCAAAGGAGAAAATCGTATTTGCCATCCCAATCCTGGACCACGTGTGCAAGAAGGTCTCAAGACGATGCGGCCATCCGTTCTCGGAGCCAGCCATAAAGGGAAGGATCGAGAAAAAGTTTAAAGCTCCGGAGTCCACTCCAAAATGTCTAACATCACAGCCTCTGTCTGACTCGGTGGTGTCGGCGCAGCGGCTAGGAAGGCCAGGGTACAGCAAAAATGTTCAAACGCCACCGGAAAGCGAGGCTAGGAGGCAGGACGCCTTTGGAAAAAGGTGCTGCTCGGTCGGAGCGACGACAGTAAGAGCAGCCAATTCCTTAGCGATCGTGTCACGATATGATAGAGAATGTGGCACCAAACTAGCCCCCTATTCTAGAACACCTGCCAGACGAACACCGGAAAGCAGCTATGTTACTGTGCGGATGGCGAAGAGGCCTCGAACCACGCTATTAATATCGCAGTTGACCTAGCAGAGTCTGGCTTCAAACAAATCAACCATGGAGTAGTGGCTTCGTCGACAAGCGTGGCTCAAATGTTACTACTTTCCGTCCTGAAGTCCAGTACAAAGTCCTTGACATGCCATGCGAAGGGGAACACCTGTTTTGGCGAAAAGGTTGATGAAGCGTTGAAAGGGATGAAAGAAGACACGGATACTGTTAGGTCCTCGGCGCCCTTCAAACGGGTAGAAGCTTTCGCTCTTTTCGCCCCTTCAGGGGTGCTTCTGGAAACTCCCGCTTTGGAGCCTCGAGGGACCGTGGATTTAACAGGCCCTCGTACTCTTCACAAGGGTTCAGCACGAGCGTCCCAGTCGGGCACGTAGAGCAGGGACTATCAAGCCTCCAGGCGGCGAGGCTCGGGTCCGTCGTCGACGAAGAACAAGCAAACCAGCAACCAATGACGGCCTTCGAACGTCCTGGGGGGTCGAGTCTCTCATCACTTGCGACCGATGGAAATGCATCACCACAGATCCGATGGTCCTAGACACGATTCGCATGGGTCAGTGCGCTACAATTCAAAGGCAAGCCTCCGCGTCTTCCTCCTTTATTCTCGACACAGCCCCACCCTCCGAATCTACGACAAGAGGCGGCGCTTATGTTGCGAAAAGGGCGGTAGAGAGAGTTCCTTGTGTCACAGGAAGGACCAAGGAGTTTATTCCAGTTCTTCGTTGTCAAAAAGCCAAACGGCAAATGGAGGCCCATTCTCGACCTGAGGGTTCTCAAGTGGCTAAAGAGCCTAAAATTCAAAATGCTAAAAGCTCCAAGAGGTTATCAGGTCGGTGCAACCCCATGGATTATCTATCATCAGCTAGACCTTCAAGATGCTTATTTTCACATCCCAATACGCCCACGACACAGGAGATATTTAAGGTTCGTCGTCGGAGAAAGCATTTTCAGTTCAAGGTCCTCCCGTTTGGGCTCAAGTCCTCCCCCAGGACGTTCACCAAGTGCTTGGCCCCTATAAGCGGCCCATTTAAGAAAGATGTCACCATGTCTATCCATATCTAGACGACTGGGATCAGAAGGTTCGTCCAAGGAACAAACGCCGAGACAGTCTAAGGCCAACAATGTCCCTCTTACAGGATCTGGCTTCGCAATAAACTTCAACAAGTCCTCCGTAGAGCCTTCGAGGACCTTGGTCTTTCTAGGAGCGGAGTTTCATACAGACACAAGCCTGGTGAGACCATCCAGCGAAAGAATCAGAAACTTCAAAGCAAGGCGTCGGAATGGAGAGGCGGTACCAAGGTTCAGTGCGCAAGTACATGTCCCTGCTAGGGACCATGTCGTCCTGCATTCCACTGATAAACAACTGGCCGTCTGTTTATGGACCTTGCCAGGAATTTTCTATGCGGACAGTGGGCGCGAGAGCCGAGGTCGCTGGTCCGACAGACTGGTCGTCGACAGAACAACTAGTTCAAGCACTCTGCTGGTGGAGAGTGTCTACTCATCTAACAAAAGGAATGCCTCTACTGAACCAGAGTTCCAAAAGACTGTGGTGACGGATGCATCGCTAAGCGGATGGGGAGCTCATCTGGATGCGTTACAGGTACAAGGCCAGTGGTCGTTGCAGGAGTCCTCCCTGCATATCAACCTGCTAGAACTGAGAGCAGTGCGATGGGCTCTGAAATCTTTTCTTCCTCAACTGAGGTACTCGGTGGTGCGTGTCATGACAGACGACACCACTACAATGTTCTACTTGAGGAAACAAGGAGGGACACGCTCCAGGTCCCTATCGACGAAGCACAGAAAATCTGGCATTGGGCCCTGCAACACAACATACAAATCTTAGCGTTCCACCTACCAGGCGTGAGAAACGTGGAAGCCGATGCCCTCAGCAGAGAAATGAACGAAGTTCACGAATGGGTGCTGAACGACCCAACATCTACAACACAGTATTCAGAAAATGGGGACACCCTTCCATAGACTTGTTTGCGACGAAGAACAACAGGGAAATGCCATCAGTAACGCAAGCAGATGGCCCTCAGCAGGGCTCACTGGGGATGCGTTCTCCGTCCCATGGACGAACAAATTCCTGTACGCATTCCCTCCATTTCCCCTTGTACGGAGGACGTTGCAATGGATCCTCAGGTACCCATGTCGGGTAATTCTGGTGGCCCCGTACTGGGCCAGACCAGGTGTGGTTTTCAGACGCTGCTACACTTAGCGGTGGCGGAAACCGATGAGATTCCAGAAGACCCCGACCTTCTGTCTCGACAGGAGGTGTCGTTTTTGGCATCACGACCCGGACAGGCCTCAAGTTGACGGCCTGGCTCCTGACTTCGCCGAATTTGGTCGGCTAACGATTCCGGAGGACTGTTGGCAATATCCTGCAAGCGGCAAGAGCACCTTCCACAAACGGCCTCATACGCGTACAATGGAGGAGTTTCTGTCAATGGTGTGAGGATCAACCAGGTTTGGCCCCGCAATCGATTAACCCGGAACAGCTCCTTCCATACTTGCTGTTCTTAGCTCAAAAGGGCCTGTCGGTATCGTCATAAAAAGTACACCCTAGCAGCAGCCATTTCCCGGTTTACTCGTCAACGGGCATTCGCACCATTGTTCAGCGACCGCCTGATTAAGCACTTCCTTAAAGGCCCTCTTTCGGAGTTTCCCTCCCAGAGAAGAAATTTTCCGCCGGAGTGGAGCCTCAATCTGGTCTTAACGTCTCTTATGAAGCCTCCTTTGAGCCAATGTCATCATCGTCTCTAAAGCTTTTGTCGTGGAAATTGGCCTTCCTGGTGGCCATCACTTCAGCCCGACGTATTTCAGGAAGTTCAGGGCTCTAATGGTAGACCCACCATACTTACGAATTTTTCAAGAACAAGGTAGTCCTAGCCACTAACCCGCAGTTCATACCAAAAGCTCCTTCCGTGTTCCATAAACACTCCTCTATTGTGTTGCCTACGTTTTTTCCGGAGCCATGCTCGGGAGCCGAGCGCATGCTACACACATTTGGATGTAAAAAGGGCTCTCAAGTTTTATCTTCATCGTAACGCAACCGTTCAGTAGAAAAGAGACAGCTGTTCGTGGCCTATGGTTTGGGTGCTAAAGGAAAAGCCATTTCGAAAGCAAGGACTGTCGAGATGGGTGTCATCTACCATTCGTACTGCCATTCCAGGGCAGGGAAGCCTCTTCTACGACGACCAAGAGCTCACTCAACTAGAGCAGGCATCGTCGACGGCACTGTGGGCCGGAGTCCCTCTGGGGGACATCTGCATGGCGGCTACCTGGCGGCTACACACACGCTTTACCCGCCATTACTGCCTGTCGCAGCAACATGTCCGAAGATACCCGGATGGGACAGGCGGTGCTTCGACACCTATTCCAATAAGGTAAGCCCCGGCTGAGGGGTTGCATCCTATGGAATTTATGACTGTATGTGGTTCGTTTTTCCCTATGTTAACGATTACTGATGTATACATGATCGATAGGGAACTGGGCTTTTGCGAACAAAGTATATGGGTTTGCACACATGCCTCGCTCTTTGGGGTGGTACTGCTATGTAATCTATCTAAGCATGTGAATCCATGAAAGATCCAATGCTGGAGAAGGGAATAGTTTCTTACCTGTAACTCCATTTCTCCAGCATTGGTATCTTTCATGGATTCACATGCGCCCAGCTGCCTCCCCTGAACATGCAAACCGGTTCCCCCACTACTTGGGCGCGAAATCTGAGGGAGCGCGGGGGCGGGGCCTGTATTTATATCATGACGGTCCTGACGGTGCGGGCACGCATGATACAAAACGAGGTGGATAGGACGCATAAGCGTCGAAAAAGTTTTCCTACGGGAAAGGGTCTATATAATGTACCGGGGATTCTCAGCCTGACGACGGGGAATATTCTAAGCATGTGAATCCATGAAAGATACCAATGCTGGAGAAATGGAGTTACAGGTAAGAAACTATTCCCTTCTGACTGGCCAAGAGGCTCAGGTTAGGGGAGAGACTGAGACTGGAACACAACCATCCCAACTGGTGGTGTGACCACAGGAGACGAGTGATGGGCCTGGTGCCTGACAACGCGATGCCAAGACACAGAAAGAAGGGAGTCTGGGTCCCGAGCTCCACACGGACGTACTTTGCTGCCAGAGAAGAGCACAACCGGGAAGCAAAAACTTCCAGAGTGAGAAGTCATGAGGCAATGAACTTTGGTTTCAGATTGGCAAAACTGATGAGGTTAAAGGATGGGCACAGGCGAATGAGAGACCTCGTTGATAAATCCAAGGTCACGAGCGCTTGAGAACTGAATGGGCACCAGCTCTCCTAAAACTAAGCGAATTCACACTTCCAAAGCTGCCAATCGGAGCAGGAGAGCACGGATGGGACATCCCTGGTAATTGAGCAAGCAGTATTAACCTTTGCCAAGGCTGGAGAAGCCCCAAGGTATGAGAGCCTGAGAGAACGAACGGGCATACGCCCTAATGTAAAACAGTTGTGAAGGAGATGGGAGTGCTTTAATACGCGAGGCTGGGAAAGCAGACCATGGTACGAGGAATTGATAAAGCTGGACAGACATACATTCGCGCAAAACAGATTGAAAAGAATTAGAGCACTTTGCAACAAGGCTCGAGAAGCCTACTGGGGAACGGAAAACCTATAATATCCAAGCAGGCAGACACCCTATGCCTATTAAGTGGATCAAGACCTAGTGCCACAAAGGTTTGGCATAAAGAACTCAGGTAAAAGTGATCATGGAGGGATTTAGACACTTATTGAATCTGAGAAAAGTGAACTACGGCGAGAATCCTTATGTAACGGTACATTTTCATCAGCAGAATCTACAAGAAACTGTGAACCCTGTAATTTATAGACTGAAAGTAAGTCATATAAGCAATTGAATCTGAGAAATACGACCTAAGGAGAAGCCTCCTTTTTCAACAGGGAAGGGGAAACTGTACAGAGGATTATTTTTCCCTGATGTGATGAATCCTACGTAGTCTTCACTAAACCCTAACTAAACTCTCCTCTCAGATGGCCAGGGAAAGGCAGACGCTTCCTGATCCTGGGGGTGGTGTTAGCTGGGAGGATCACCTATTGGGAGAAGGGCCGCAGGGCAACAGGAGGACTTTGTGGTATAATACACCGTATCGGTCTCCCCCACCCCCTTCTCCCAAGGAAAAGAATGTCATTAATGCCGGCACATGCAACGACATGTTATCAAAGCAAGCTGTTATTCCCTATGTCAATTGTCAGTCTGAGTGAAGACCATCATAACAGGTCATGTATCAGGGGCAAGAAAAACTCTTGTAAAGTAACTAACACTCTCTGAAATACAAACCCCTGGGAGTCCCAGGAATATTATGCATAGACATTTTTAAATGCTACCAATTTAAATCCCGAAAAACCATAATTTCTCTGTCAAAACAAATATGTCCTGTTAATCCTTATGATACTCCTTTAAGGAATATGCATAAGGACTGTTCAAAGTACTGGGACAAAGAAGAGGGCTTCAGATGCACAGGTTGCAAGTTGCAGCCAATTAAAGTTAATGACCCACACCTGAGGGTGACTGGGAGGCATAAAAGGCCCCCTCGGGTGCAGGCCATTAGGTTGGGGTTGAGGTGGTGATTGCAGAAGGAGGCGAAGCAGCAGCAGGAGGGTAGTAGTAGTGGGTGGAGGAGTTCCAAACCATCCACGAAGCAGCAGAGAAAGAAATTGTGGAAGAACCAGGACCACAAGGGCCAGTGGAATTAATGCTTGTCCTGAGAGGGTCACAAGTGCTTGAGATTTCAGCTGCAGAGGTTGCACAGCGGAAAGCACACCATTGGGTAACTTTCCCCACTATTACTAAAGCGGTGGTAGGCGAGCACTGGTCCGCTCAGGGAGCCACGAGAGCTCTGAAAGTGGCAGACGCGGGCCACGGAAATCAGCATAGGAGAGTTTGCCGTGCTGCATAGGAAAACCAAAGCAGAAGAGTGCGAGGCAGCGAGCCAAACGCATTAGCACATGCCAGATTCGGTGAGTTCACTGTTACATTGTGAACCCGAGCACTCCGTGACTGCCCGCTTGCTGGTACAAATCACTTTTTGAATACTGAACTGATGTAAAACAAGTTAACGATTGTTGCATACCAAGCTGATTTAAAACAAAGCAGTTGGCATAACAAGAAACTATTTAAGAACTTAACAATCCATCCTGAAGGCTGTGACTCATCTATTGGGTTACAGAAGGAGCCAAACACAAAGGGGCAATACCTCAAGAAGAGGATACAAACCAATAATGCCAAAGCCAAAAGAGACTCCTACTAAGGCAATTGATAAGCAACCACTGTTGACCAAGCCAAAAGAAGATCATTGAGCATTTAAGTGTTTGTGAAGAATATTGCCCATGTGTAGAGGATGTCATACTCGGAGATGGCTTAAACCCACATTGCCAAAGAAGTGAGAAGGAGAGAAAGTGTTATCAGCACTTGGTTAATAATAGAGGTGTAACAAGATTGGCAGGCGGCTGCCCTTCTGAAAAAGGAGGTTCAGGAGGAGGGAAGCATTGCCTGTCTTGTGTGTGGCAAACACATAGGTGTGATAAATGGCACCAGTGGGATTCTTGTTTCCCTTGAAGACATTCTTAAACCTTAAACTTGATTGTATGAAGCAGAATATATTGTTAAAGCTTTTGAAGTTGACTCTTACCACAGAAGTACTAATAGTAGTTTGGCCTGACAGGAGAGTACACCAGGTTAGAGGACATTGTACCAATCGGTTCTGTTCTGGCAGGAGAGTATACCCGAACAGAGAATTGCAGTAGTTTGTCTTGGCATGGCAGGAGAGTATACCAGGTCCAAAGACTTAGTAACAATTGGTTCTGTTCTGGCAGTAGAGTGCACCGGATCAGAGAGTTGTCGTAGTACGCCTGGCAGGAGAGCAAACCAGGTAAAGGTTGTTGAAGTACTGTGGTGGGGTAAAGCTTATGAAGAAGCAGTTGAAGAATCACTGAAGTCTTTTAGTGAAGTGATACTGAAACTAGAAGTGGTGCAAAAATATGCTGACAGACATTTGATTTGAAACTAATGAAGTACTGAAATATAAATTGTTGATAACAAGAAGCCGTTTCAAGACCTTGGATACAAGCAGAAAGAGTACATCTTTGTTAAACCATTGTGAATGGCCCTTGGAATCCAAGTTGGAACTTTGTGTTATCAAGCTGAACCAAAAGGAGAACTGAAGTGGTAGTTGTTATGATAGAGGATTTCCTTATCCTTTTTGGACAGGTAAACAAAATCCTGCTGGAATCTGGGGAAGGGGAATTCACCCCCGGTTTATCAGAAGAAGCAGCTAGTGTGATGGGAATTTTACTGTTCTATGGCAATTCAACAACATCAAATATATTTCCTTATTGATATGGTGTATATACAAGTGGGAAGGTCAGAAACATTTTGTTAGTGTTTCCTTTAGTTTATTTTAGGCAGGGAACTCCTTGTCAGGGTAGGGATAGTTAGGCGTTTATCCATCCTTTTGAGTTGATAAAATGGCATATTTTGAAAAATCTTCACAAAGTTGTCCGCCTCACATTTCTGACCACTTGCACTGATCAACAGGATCTACAAGAAAACAGTGGACTGTCATTATATTCCAAGGAACTTTGGAACTGTGTCTTTATATCCTGAGACTGAAGATAAGTCATCTAAAGTAATTGGGCCAGGCAGGAGACACAGGCAGATGCTTTTACTATACTATTGCTACAGCCTCCTTTTTCTTTTTAGTTGGAGTTTTATAAAGTGGTAGTGCCAGTTGGTAAATTAGGATTTGGACTTGGGACTATTTTCTTTTGCACTTCAATAAAAAACCTTAGTTTTGTTTTAGAAGGTAAGGAACTTCCCTCATAGCAGCAGAGCCAGATAGGCATTTTTCTTTCATTTCGAATAAACACCCTTGAATCATGACCCATTGTAGTCCTCCTTCTGGTTCACCACATCAGTAAGATAAATTCATGTACAGAGCCCCTGCCCATGCATCACAAAACAATCAAAGGGATACAACAATAAGATTGTGAACTGCTAAACTCCACACAGGAATCTGTTAACTTGTCCATGAGCAATGAATCCTACTCTGAGAAAACAAACTTTTTCAGTTTCGTGGGATGGGAAAACTTTGTCGCCTCTTCCCCTCGAACACAGTGTTCCCCAATGATCTGTCTTGGGTCCAGTTCTATTCTCACTCTATACTTCATTACTTGCTCCTGTGATTACTTCTTTTGGAATTTCTCATCACTTTTATGCTGATGACACCCAACTTTTCCTATCTTTCTCTCCTTTACACCTGAAATTCACCACAATCTCTCATCCTGTCTCTCTGCTATTACATCTTGGCTGTCCCTGTACTTTCTTACCTTGAATGCTGGGAAAACTGAGGTTCTATTTTTCCCTGCCAATTCCTGTTCACCCTTTCCATTTCCCCCACTGCGCAAAATCTTGGTCTTTAATTGGATTATAATCTTTCTTTTATCCATCATATCTCCCTTACATCCCGGTCTTGCTGTTTTCATTTGCATAACATCCGTCAAGTTCGCTCCTTTCTTAGCTTCCACACAACCAAACTGCTTATTTCCTCTTGACTTTTTTATTGTTGTGCAACGCTTTTTGGCCTTTCTTCATCTCGTCTGGCTCCTTTGAAATCCATGTATCATTCCTCTGTCAGTCTACTTTGTCTTCTCTCCTATCGGGATTCTATTTCAGCATAACTTGCCTCTCTTGGCTGGTTACATTTTCACTCTCAACTTAAATTTCATTTTCTTTGTCTCGTCTTTAAATTTCTCTATGGGTTAGCTCCTGATTATCTTGGAGCTCTCCTGTCCTTTTACACCCCCTCTCGTTCTCTTCGTTCTTCGTGTCTATTCCAGTTGTCGGTTCCTCGTCTACGCTGTGCTCAGTCTCGCTTTTGCTCTTTGCAGCTTCTCGCACCTCTCCACTGGAACTTTTCCTCTCTCTCTGCAATCTATTACTGTCTTTTCTCTTTTCAAGGTCTCTTTAAAAAATCATCTTCTCCGCTGTCCTTGACTGTCTGCTTTCAGAATCGATATTTGATCCTCCCTCATTTCATATTTTTTGTACTGTTGTTTTAATACTCTGTACAGCGCTTTGGATACAAGCACTATATAAGCTATAATAAAATACAAACGAGAAAAATAAAGAGGAAGATCTTGTACCATACCTCATTCAAAATGGTCACCAAGTGCTGACCGTTCGTAGCAAGAGCAGAAACAAATAAACTGCAGTTCTGGCCACCGTCACTGACTTCACCACACCCATTGAGCATAATGAAAAACAGGTATGTATGGGCAAATCCTGAAGGAAATTGGAATGACAGAAGGCCACTTCACCTTCAGAAAACAACTGAAAACATGGTTATTCAACTCACAATGACCAGAACAAAATGCAAACTGCCAGCGATACCAATGGGGACCAGAACACTAATCCCCTGCTTCCGACTCCTCTCGAACACACCCCATGCTTACCTTGCATGATCCTTCGGATCATTCTAATCCCACTGAAACACAAACACCACAAAACAAACTGCCACAAACGCCCAATCACTGGACGCTGCCCATTTGGACAATATCCCCAGTGCGCACAATTCAAACACAGCTAGAAAGCAGACCCACAGTAGACGCCAGTTCCTTCTGGTTCTACAAGCACCAACAGAAAAGCACAACCTCTATGCTCATTAACTTACTTTTTTTATTTTTATTGATATAGTTGTAAAAACAACTTTACAATAATTAATACAAATTAATTCTACATAAAAGGAAAATAGCGAGAGAACACATAAAAAACACATCTATTATCACAGAATAAAATAACAAAATAAAATCTTGAACCTACAACCTAAAGCCTAAAGCCTGGAACACATCCTAAAAAAGGGAACACCAGCAAACTTAATTCTACTGAATTCATTATAAAATGAAAAAAAAGAGAAATGAAACATAAAATGTATAAAGCTAATATGAAAACATAACAAAGAAAAAAGAAAATATCTTACATTACATTGATAAAGTAAATTTATGCTTTTTGAGTGTTCCTTACATATGTCCGGATTTATATTATTTCTAGATTAAAGGCTTTCAAAAAAGCTATTGCATTAATTTGTTGAGACGATACTTGCCCGTGAAAAATATATTGCCAAAAGGATTCAACATTTAAATTTTCAAACATTTCAAAGGTAGCTCCTAAATAATGTTTTCGTTGAGGAATAAGAGCTTGACACATCACTAATACATGTTTCAATGTTTCCTTATCACTTGTGCTTTTACAAAAACGGCAATAAACTTCATCAGAACTGATCATTTTACGTTTTGCCTGGACTTCTTTAGTAAGCCATAAATTGAATCGTAATCGCATGAAATCTTGTCGATGTTGGGGTGATGGTGATTTTTTGAGATAGGTTTCAGGCACACTGTGTTTTTTATGTGCAAACGGTTGAACTACAAAATCATGATATTTAAGACACGTCTCTCTGGTTTTTATCCAGTCATTTAGGAAGAGTTTGGTTTTAACTCTGACTGGATTCTCAATTAGGTCATCTGTTGTTACTTCAGTTTCTATTAGAATTTGTGACACCTTAGATCTCCATTTTATCACAAACGGATCATTCGCTTCACGTATATATTCAGCTAGGGTACCCAATATTGAAACAGATTGATGAGCCATTACTCATTTTCTGAAGAGAGCTATTCGATTCCAACAATATCTGGCATTTAGAGAGATAAGTCCTAGTTCAAATTGTATCCATGAACCAGGTACACAGTTGGGGAGGAGTAATAGTCAATGCCAGTATTTAGCTTCTAATCTATTCCAGACTGATTCTGCTATTATCTTTTTAGTTTCTGCGCCATAAATCAGTATGGGGGTTGTTTTTTGGATAAAGAAGCCTAAAATAGGATCAATGGTAAATTTACCATATTTACTCTGTATCAAAAGTGCCTGAGAAATGGACATATTCAATTTCGTTTCAAGACAATTGCAATGTACTTTTTCATCGTCCCATTCTGCGAGGGTTATTCCCAAATACACATATTGGGGGACACATTCTAATGGCATTTGGTGTGAAGTCCATTTATAAACCTTTGATGGGGCTCTCTTATTTGTTCTACACACCATTGTCTTAGTTTTGTCCAAATTTATCGTAAGAAGTTTGCGTTCAACATACCTCTGGAAGGCAGTCAACAGGGCTTGTAATCCTTGAGGATTTTTCGACATTAAAACTAAATCATCAGCATATAGTAGGGCATTAACTGGTCTGCCTGCCAATTTGGGTGAATCAGCTATGATGTTTTGAAAAGCTTTTTGTACATCAGAGATGTAGTAATTAAAAAGAGCTGACGCAAGGATACAGCCCTGTTTGAGTCCCCGCCAGGTGGCAATGCAAGGTGTTAGATCACCCATCAAATTGACCCTTACTTGAATTTTGGTATCTGTATGTAATGCACGAATCAACTCAAATAAATATGCAGGACATCCTTCGCTTGTTAATTTTTGATACAAGAGTTCTCGGGAGACTGAGTCAAACGCAGCCCTCAGATCTACAAATGTCAGGTATATTACTTGTCCTTTAGAAATGTGATGCTCGACGATTGCTTTTATGGTCAAGAGATCAATTGCTGTGCCCATGCCGGTTATAAACCCGGTCTGAAAAGGGTCTCTCTGAGACTCTGCAGTTGTCCAGGCATTGAAGTCCCTTAGCACAAATCTCGAACAGTTTGCCAGGGGCATCAAGAAGGGCGATCGGCCTGTAATTCGCAGGAGCGATCGCCCTCTTGAAGATGGGAACC